>CBVK0100043264.1:0-18937 GCA_900067695.1 Picea abies
GGAGGATATGTGAAAGGGGAGTGTCCAATCAGGTCCTCTAAGGATAGGAGCTGTAGATAATTGATGTTTAAGTGTACTAAATGCTTCTTGACAGAAATTAGTCCAATTGAATTCAACACTTTTCATCAGTAAAACAAACAGGGGAGAAGCTATTTTGGAAAAATTCTTAATAAATCTTTTGTAGTATCCAGCATGTCCTAGAAATATTCTTACCTCTGTTTGGGTTTTGGGAGTAGGAAGATCCTTAATGACTTGTATTTTGGATGGGTCTACCTGAATTCCTTGAGATGAGATAAAATGTCCAAGCATTATTCCTTCACTCATCATCATATGGCATTTTTCTGTACTTAAGGAGAGTTGGGCTTGTATGCATATTTTAAGTACCTTCTCAAGGTTTTCCAGTGCTTCCTGAAAAGAAACACCATAAGGAGTAAAGTCATCCATAAAAATCTCCATAGAGTCATTAAGCATATCAGAAAAAATTCCTAAAACTGCCCTTTGGAAGGTTGCTGGTGCATTACATAGTCCAAATGGAAGGAATCTATAAGCAAAGGTTCCCCAAGGGCTGGTGAAGGTGGTTTTATTTTGATCTTGATGTGCAATTTTAATCTGGTTGTACCCACTAAAACCATCTAAGAATGAGAAAAATTTCTTCCCTGACAAATTATCTAATACTTGATCAATGAATGGTAGTGGAAAGTGGTCTTTCTGAGTGGCTTTATTTAAAGATCTGTAATCCACACATACTCTCCATTTCCCGTTCTTTTTAGGAACTATTACCAATGGGGACACCCATTCACTATCTGATATAGGATAGATAAACCCTGCATTGAGCAATTTCTGAAGTTCTTCCTTCAGGATTTCTCTTAAATTTGAGTTCATTCGTCGCTGAGGTTGACAGATTGGTCGACAATCTTCCTTAATATATATTCTACGAGTACATAAGTCAGGGGATATTCCCTTCATGTCTGTGTAATCCCATGCAAATGCTTCTTTATTTTCCCGAAGTAACTTCATTAACTGTTGTGTTTCAGCATCTGTCAAATGAGGATTTATATTTAATGTTTTGCCAGGTTCAATTTCAACCGGTATGCTTTTGGAGGAGATGGTTTTAGGTGTTTGAGGTGGGCTTTTTGAACTAATGTTTTCTTGATTATCAGACTCCAACAGTGCAGTTAATTGATTATGAATTTGTGGAGTAATAGAGAGGGCTCGCAGATAAAATTATTGATGATTTCATCCTCAGTAGAGTCTTTCAGGCTTAAAGCTTGTTCGATAGTCAGAAGAGGTTGAGTAGGTTGATCCTCAAAATATACCCATACAGAATTATCATTATTAGCCAGGGGTGTAGCATGAGGACAAAGTGTAAGCTGCTTCGTTTCATAACCATTTGAAATTGTCATTGACCCTGATCTACAGCTGATAAAAGCATCTGTTGTGGCTAGCCAAGGTCTACCCAGAATTAGAGGGTGCCCCCCCAACTTTGTTTTGGGTTGCAACACTGTAAAGTTGACTGGATAATTCTAGGATTCCACAGAGATACTGAGGTCTTCAATGACTCCTTCTGGTTTAATTGTGGATTGATCAGCCAATTCTAGGATAGTTGGGGTCTCTCTGACTTCATCTTGTAATTGTAACAGTTGTAAGGTCTCTAAAGTCATGATATTGATGGCTGCACCTAGGTCTACCAGGACTCGAGGGATTATGGTTTTTCCAACTTGTACTGTAATAGTAGGATGGCCAGGATCACCATATTTGACTTGGGGAGTCTTGCCTGACATTAATGCAGATAGATCTCCCATAACATGGACTGTAAGGGGATCCTTAGTTTTCCTACCAGGATTTTTAACACAGATATCTCGCATTGTCCTAGCATAGATAGGTACGTCGTGGAGTGCTTGTAGTAGAGGAATTTTAACATATAAATTCTGTAATTCCCCTAGAAGATTAAAGGCTGGTGGTTCAGGCATTTTAGTTAAGGCTAAATGCTCAGGAAATGGTGGTGTTATTGTTTCAGCAGCATTGTTAGAGGATGATTGTACCTTTTCAAGTACATCATGCTCTTTTGTTTCCTCTTTGTCAGAAGAGGTAACATCAGCTATGGTCGGTTCCACTATTCTCCCAGATCGAAGATGTATATCGTTGCATTGTGCAGGGAGAAGGGAAAGTGTAGGCTAGTTATAAATATCAATGCACTGCACATCTTTATTATTCGGGTTGGGGTTAGGTTGCACAGGTAGCTGGGGTTTCATTGTTTGATTGTTTTGAGGAGTACCTGCTGGTAGGGAGAGTGGTTGTGAGAATTGAGGTAATTGGTTTTGAAAGGGGGGTTGTTGTCCTCTCCAATTCTGATTCCATTGATTCTGATATGGTTGTTGTTGTGGAGGCCAAGAGGTCCACATTGAGGGATCAAAAAAGGGTGGGTTATTTTGTTGCATGGGTGGGCAATTTTGTTGCATGAGTGGGTAAGTTTGTTGCATGGATGGGTAATTCATTTGATTAGTGTATTGCATTTGATTGCAAGGGGGGTAACTCATTTGATTCAAAGAAGAGTAATTATTCCAACGATTAGGAGATGAAAATGGTACGTTAGAGTTCATACCTTGTCCTCGCGGTTGCCATTGTCTCATTTGTGTCATCAGATAGACAGCTTCAGCTTCTTCGTCCGTTGGTTGCAATGTTGCTTTAATCCCTGGTAAGGATGGACAATTTTGGGTATCATGATCTTTGTCACAGATAGTGCAGATTGGTTTTCTATCTAGTGGACATTCTCTTCGTGGGTGCTTATCTCTGCACTGAGAACAAAATATGGACAAGGCTGCTTCTGCTTCTGCTTTCTTTTTCTTAATCTACAGGGTATCCATTTGTGAGGAAAAAGAGATTAACATTTCAGTTTTAAAATATTCAAGTAAATTACCTATCTCGGCTCTTGTTGCTCCCCCACTGGCTGATTTGTGGACTCTTGAAAATGTGGTGTCCCTGTTGTTCAATCTGTTTCTTGAAGCTCCCCTTGAACATCTTTTGCATAAATTGACAATTTCATTGTATGATTCCTTAGATATGTCCCCTTTCCCAAGCATATTCATCATATCCAGAGAGTCATCCCTTACCCCTTTCAATAAAATATTTTTGAGAATATCCTTACTTACATTGGGATGACTGGATCTTTGTAGATTGTATTGTAGCCTCTCTACAAAGTCTTCTAGATTCTCGTCCTCTTTCTGCATCATTTTAAATAGCTCTTCCCTCTTTTCTCTCGTTCTACAATAGTCCTGGTACTTGTTCAGAAATTTCTATTTCATTTGGTCCCATGTTGTGATTACATGGCCTCCAAGACTCATAAACCATCTTAGTCCATTCCCTTTTAGTGTTGCTGGAAATAACTTCAGTTTCTGAGCATTAGAAATGTAATCATAACTTCTACATAATATATCAAACTCAAACAGAAATTCATCAGGATCCTCTGAAAATAACCCATGAAAATTGGGCAATGCTGAGAGTGGAATGTTTTTCATAGGGGCTTCCCCTCTAGGGATATCGCTAATAGGGAATCCTAGTGTAGAGAAAGAGTTTTCATATTTTACCTTGCCTTGAGTACTTGCATGTTCTTCGTGATGCAATTATTCATTGTACTTATCCATGTTTCCCTCTGTCTGCTCTCCCGCTGCACTTGCTCTGTCCTCAATGTCTCCTACTGGCTTCTGGACTATCTCCGGACTCCAAACTTCCTTCCTTGTTCCAAAAATTGCTCGAAATGAAGGCTGGGAGTTCTGTTTTTGAAGTTTGGTCGTTGAGCAGCAGATTCATACTTAGATAAAATCTTGTCAATGAAAGTCTTTCTTCCTCCTTTTCCTTTTCCCTTGCCACCTGTAGGGTTAGTGACTTTTGGGTCTTTCATGCATTCTTTTTATCTAAAGAAAAGAAATCACAAGTGCTTTTGAAATCTATAGCTATCTTCCCCGGCAACTGTGCCAAAATGTTGGTCACTATAATTTCTTAATTGATTCAAACAATCAAGTGATACATAAACAATCAAGTGATACATAAATTATCAAGTGATACATAACTTAGCAAAAGGTTATTCTTGGGTAGAGAGAATTGACTTTAGTGAGATTTTTTCTCTTGTTGCTAAGTTAACTTCTAATAGATTTATTTTATCTATTGTTGCTTCTTTTGTTCTTGAAGTGGACAAATGGATGTGAAGAAAACATTCGTACATGGGGATCTGGAAGAAGAAATCTACATGAAGTAGCCAGAAGGATTTGTAGTGAAGTGAAAGAAAGAGGTGGTTTGTAAGCTACAGAAGTCGCTATATGATCTGAAGAAATCACCTAGGATGTGGTACCAAAAGTTTGATACATACATCCTTGGATTGGGATTTGTAGGGAGCAGGGCTGATCACTGTGTATATTCAAAGTAGGTTGGTAATCACTTCATTTATGTAGTGTTGTATGTTGATGACACATTGTTGGTAGGAAATAACATGGATGTTATCAAGGAGGTGAAATCATAGCTATCCTCCAAATTTGACATGAAGGATCTTGATGATGTTAACTTCATTATGGGAATGGAAATTTAAAGAGATCGTGCTAACAGGAAACTCTGGTTGAATCAGATAAAATATGTTGAGACGATATTGTAGAGGTTTAATATGCATGGAAGTAAACCGGTCAAGGTTCCTATTCCTATAGGTGTAAATTTATCTGCAGATCAGTGTCCCAAGACATAGGAAGAAGAATAGGACATGTCCCATGTTACGTATGCTAGTGCAGTTGGTAGTTTTATGGATGCAATGGTCTATACTAGACCATACATTGCACATGCAGTGGGAGTTTTGAGCAGGTATATGTCAAAAATAGGGAAGGAGCATTGGACAACGGTAAAAGGGGTCTTCAGGTATTTGTGTGGAAATACCAATTATGGATTGTGCTACCAAGGAAGACTAGGATTGGACAGAGTGATGGACATACATGGATTTGTTGATGCAGACTGGGTTGGAGATCTAGATCGCATAAGATATACAAGTGGGTATGTGTTTAACCTATTTGGAGGAGCAATCATTGGATTATCAAAAGACAGGTTGTAGTGGCACTCTCAACTACAGAAGCTGAATACATGGCAGCCACTGATGCAAGCAAGGAAGTAGTATGGTCACAAAGATTGTGTTCAAGTATTGGGTTGGTATAAAAAGTAGTGAGATTAGATTGTGACAGTCAGAGTGCAATCTTCCTGGAAAAGAACCCAGCTTATCATTCGAAGACAAAGAATATTGATTTTCAATATCACTTTGTGAGAGACATGGTTGAGGAAAAGAAGGTCTTACTGGAAAAGTTTGACACTTTGAAGAATGTGGCATATTCATTGATAAATTCTGTGAGCATGAAAAAGTTCTTCTGGTGTAGAATAACAATGGGCATTGATTCCCTGGATTGTTGATTATATATAATCCTGTGAACCCTTGGATGCAAAGAAAACAACAAGTGGGAGAATGTTGGGTATGTGTTATATTCTTTTCATGTGTGCATGTGGGCGTGTTAGATTCGACAACTGCGTCTGATGATCCCTCATAGTAGTTCTCTTTGTGTCATGTGCGTTAGGAGCTTCATAAGGGGGTCCGGGGAGGGGGTGGGGTGGTTATGGCCTCCCCTGGTTACGCGCATCACTCCAAATTTTTTTTTGGGTGTTTTTTGCTATTTTTAGTGGATTTTTCTATTTTTAAGGGTTTTCTAAATTAATCCTGGATTAAGGGATTAGTGTTTTGGTATCTATGGAATACATAAAAAATATTGTATAGATTGTATGGTGAATGGTGAAATTCGATATAATGAAATAAGAAAGGTTTTCCCAGTTGAGGGTTTTCGGTATAAATCTCTTTGTACTATGGGCATGAGCCATTGATTAATTCATTTTTTTCTCAAGGATCTATATGCATTGTTGTACTTCACAAGTTTAAAAATTACAAAGAGGAGTTTCAATCCGCTACCTAGGATAAGAAGTGAATATGCTGCATGTGGAGCCTTTCAGTTAAAACATTAAGAATAATATGATAAATTCCACTTCCCAGCCAGGGATCAACCCCTATTTGAACCTGATTAGTATTGTCCACTTTCTAGGCTAAACGATCTCCCATCACCGAAATGGAGGAGATAACCTCCTTTCATATAATGGAGCAATTTGGATAGGATTTTACTAGTTTTCAAATCCAATCTTCTATGGAATATGAGCATATATTTTTGTGCTCCATGAATGTGGTCCAAAGGATGGAAGATGAAAGAAGTCTCCATCCTACTTTTTTTGTGAGTGATTTTGAGAAAAAAAAAAAAAATTCAATCCCCAACCACCTAGGGATTTCAAAAGGGAAACATGATCCCACAAAACCAAAGGGGGAGTGAACTTATCTTGAGGGACAAACCAAATAAAATGGAAACAAATATGTCTTGCCTTTTCTAGGATGCCTTTTAGAATCTAGGCTAGGGACATCAAGTATAAAGGGATATCTTCCAAAACATATTTGGCCAATGTAAGTCTCCTTTCCCTTGACAACCACCTAAAGCTCCAACCTTTTAATCATTTTTTGAGTTTTTCTAATATCTAGCGCCAACCAACCTTTTGATAATAATTTGGTTTTAGCTAAAAACCCATATATTTTATTCCTTTTGTGAATTCCATAGTCAGGAAAGGGAAGAGGGATAGAAATCAATAGCCTCCACCTCCATGCTAGAAAAAGAGATTGTGAATTTATGAGCATTAATAAACATACTAGTGGCTGTCCAGAACAAATTGACGATATCTACAATCTTTTTCACGTATCTTAATCACCCATTACATAAAATGATCACATCGTCCAAAAAGAGATGTGCGATTATGTGGTGAGGGGAAACTGAAATTCCTTGAAAGTCCCCCTCGCTGACCTCTAATGAAAGAGAACGACTAAGACCCTCTACCACCAATAAAAATAGAAGAGGAGAAAGAGGGAATCCCTGTCTGAGGCCACACTCATACTAAAAGAAACGAGAGGAAACTCCATTAATAATAACTGCAAAGGAGACTGAGATTATGCACTCCATCACCCATTTGATAAAGGGAATTTCAAACCCCAGGTGAGTAAAGATGAGCCTCAGATATGACCAATTGACGCAATCAAAGGATTTAGATAAGTCGATTTTAAATATATCCCCCACAGAACTAGTGGTATTTATACTATGGAGGCCTTCCTGAACCACACCAATATCTTCATGAATATGACGACCTTCAAGGAAACAAAATTTCTCTTTAGAAATAGAGCCCGACCGAATAGGATTTAACATTCGATTGATAATTTTGAACACAATTTTGTATAGAAATTTGCAAAGAGAGATATTCCTAAAGTCATCATATGTTTGTGGCTCATACAATTTGTGGATGACAGAAATAAAGTTTGAAGTCATAGATGTCTACATTCTCCCATTGTTTTGGATTCTTCAACTACTTTCAGAATATCAACACCTAGGAGCTCAAAGAACGCAAAACACAATTTTATAGTCCATTCACCCGGCCTAAGAATTTTATCTTGAAAAGATTTTGGAAATGGTTTTTACCCATCTCAGCCATCCCTTTGAATGAGGAGACAGTAGTGCCCCCTGTGCCTTGAGCTTCCAGATAGTGTTAGATGATTTCCTACCTTTTTCATATGCATGGAAGAATTTTGTGTTTTCATCCCCTTTATTTAACCATATGGACATGCTCTTTAGACACCATTCAACTTCAATATCATACAACAATTTCCTTCAATAGGTCTTTAGTGCTTTAAGGTATTCTTTGGCTTCTAATGTGGTAAACCCCCCATTCATAGATTGAAGATACCATCAATATTTTCTTCAATTTGTCTTATTTCCTTCTCCTCTCCATCTCACTTATCATGAGCCCAAGGGATCACCAACTTCTTTATTCTCTTTATATTAGCCACAAACTAAATGACCATTGATAGGTCGGTAGCCTATTCATATCCAAACCATTTCTCTTTCACTATTTTTTGAAATTCATTCTCAAATAACTAGGTTGAATTGAATATAAAAGGGTTGGCATGATTCTTGGGACCTCCTTGAATTTTAAACCATACCAGGGAGTGATCTAACTCTCCCTTGTTACCAATCCATTGGTGAAACCAAAATGAAGATCCAAAAGGGAATTTGAAACCAGAAAACAATCAAGATGTTTTTCCACTCGAGCCTTTCTTGACCTCATATTCCTCCAAGTAGGAGGGAGATTAAGTGGGACAATGTCAATGAGACCATTTTCAAATAGAATGTGGGAAAAAAAATATAATTGGGGATCCAGAGAAGCAGAAGGGCCCCAAACTTCAGCTTCCTCCATGGAGAAGTTTAGATCACCACCCAGGTTAACATTCTCAATGTTTAGAAGGTTTTTATTTAGGAGGGAATCCCATAAGGGAGCTTGCTCAATATTTTTGGGTTTTTATATTTTTTGTAGTGAAATTCAATTCAAGGTATATCGACGGACGGTCGAAGGCCAAGGTGGATCGACAACAAGTCAAATTTTTAGGAAGTCGACTGGGAAAAGTCAAAGAGTTCGATGGAAAGTAAACTGAAAAGAGGTCCAAGTGTGGGCATGAGATGACCAACTAGATATCGAATGAAGGTCGACTAGTATTCAACTGGTAACTTGACTTAGAAGTTGGTTGTAACAGAATCCCAAGTTTTGGAGGATTTTTAGTCAACGATATACATGGATCTGTAACCATTTTTGGGTGCCAATCATTAGGGTTTTTCCTTTTGTAATGCCTATAAAGAGGAATTTTGTAAGGCAGAAAGGCTAATTGTGTAATACTGTAATGCACTTATGCAGGTTAATGCATGTGTAGCTATAGGTTGCTAGCCATGCATATGTAAGATGATTAGGCTACAGGGTTGTTCTTGCACATGCAAGAGGGTATGATGTTGATTGTGTCTTAGGTGTGGAACAAGGATAGACATGTAATATTTTATTTAGATTGAATAAGAAAAAAAGAGAGCATAATTCTCAAAGGGATGATGGTTTAACCCAGTTAAGGGTTCTAGGGTAAAATATTGATGTACTGTGTGATTGCTTGTTTCATTTAGGTTCTTGATTAAATTCTTCCTCTTTTATGATAGGATTAGTGTGGAAGCGCCTTGCATTTCCTGACATGTGGTATCAAAGTTAGTTTTTCCCTAAAAATTGAATGTTCAAATAAGTTATATTCTTTGGTGAGCATATGAGATCTTGATTTGCGAGTATTGAATAGGATAACTAAACCCTAGGTATAGTAAGAGTCATATGTCATAAATTTTGATAAAGATTGTGGTAAAGAATGGCAGGCAGTTTGAGAATAGAGATAGAAATATTCAATGGACATAATTTTAATATTTCGAAGATTAAGATGGAATATCTTATTGTCGATTGATAACAATGGAAAACATTATGTCCAGGTACCCAGTTGACAAGCATGTCGATGAATGAATGGGAGAAACTCAAAATAAGAGCAAGAAGTACAATTCTGCTTTGCCTTGCAGATTTGATGTTGTTGAATGTCTCGGGTGAAGATTTTTTTCACGTATCAGGTGAAGATTCCACCCCACTTCCATTATGTGTTTGTTCTAACTACCATCAACGATGAGCCCAAGTAGTTTGGTGAAGCAGTTGACTCGTTTAGAGGATAAAATCTAGAATTACGCCATGGTTGAATAAATGGAATCCTTGTAAAAAATGAGACATGGGATTTGGTCAATTTACCTAGTGGAAGAAATCCCATTGATAAAAAGTGGGTGTTCAAGAAGAAGATGAATGTCGTAGGTCAAGTCTAGAAGTTCAAATATTGACTGGTAGCACAAGTTTATTCCAAAGTCGAGGGAGTTGACTTCAATGATATTTTTTCCCCTGTTGTAAATCTAGATTCCATTGCAGTACTAATTTATATGGCTACAACATTTGGTCTCGACATAAAACAGATGGATGTGAAGACAACGTTCCTACATGGGAACCTCAAAGAAGAAATCTACATGAATTATACTGAAGGATTTGTAGTAAAGGAAAAGAAAGAGTTGGTGTGCAAACTCAAAATATCCCTTTATGGTATAAATAAATCTCCAAGTCTGTGCTACCGGAATTTTGACAATTACATCCTTAGCTTTGGATTTGTGAGAAGAAAATATGGTCACTTCATATATTCCAAGGAAGAAGGTGGGCGTTTCATATATGTATATTTGTATGTTGATGAAATGTTTTTTATCGGAAACAACATGGATGCAATAAAGGAGGTGAAGAAGAAGTTATCGTACAAGTTATGCATGAAGGATCTTGGAACAACTAACTTCATTACGAGAACAAAGATTAAGATAGATCGAGACACTATAAAGATTTGGTTAAATCAAACAAAGTTTATTGAGACAGTTCTGAAATGATTTAACATGCAGGATTGCAAATTTGTGAAGGTACCAATTCCAGTTCGAGAAAGGCTTTCTTTTGAATAGTGTCCAAGGACACACAAAAAGAAATAGAGGACATGGAATGTGTTCCCTATCCAATTGTTGTTGTTTTTATAATGTATGTAATGCTATTCTCTCGACCAGACATTTCCCTCATATTAATATTTTTGAGAAGGTACATGTCGACATTGGGGAAGGAGCATTGGAAAACTATCAAGAGAGTATTCAAGTATTTTTGTGGCACAAAGGATTATGTTATATTCTTCCAAGGAAAACCTAAAGGTGATAGTGGTAAATAATATGTACATGTCTTTATCAATGTCGAATGGGTTGGAGATATGGATCAATGGAGGTCGACCAACATATATGTCCTCAAAATGTTCAATGGAGCAATAAGATGGATGAGTAAGCCAAACTTGTGATATTTCTAGCCAATGATATGCATGGATTTGTAACCATTTTTGGGAGCCAATATTTAGGGGTTTTCCTATTGCAAATATTTTAAAGAGGCATGTTGTAAGGCCATAAAGGCTAATTGTGTAATGATGTAATGCACTTATGCGGGTTAATGCATGTGAAGGAATAGGTTTTTGGTCATGCATATGTAAGTTGATTTGGCTATAGGGTTGTTCTTGCATATGAAAGAGGGTATGGTGTTGATTGTGTCTTAGGTATGGACCAAGGTTAGACATGTAACATTTTATTCATATTAAATAAGACAACAAGACAACAAAATGTTCAAAACAATGTTAGTTTCTCCCAGTTAAGGGTTCCAGGGTAAAATATCGGTGCACTATGTGATTGATTGTTTCATTTACATTCTTGATTAAATTAATTTTCTCTTATGCTAGGATTAGTGTGGATGATCCCTACATTTCTTGATAAGAATACAAACCGTACACATTTAAAACCATGAATTCCATCCTCACTCCCTCCAATAACAAATGCACCCCCATGAAAGAGTCCAGGGCTGAGGATTTTAATTATTTCACATACCAAGTATTCCAAATGACCACCAATCCATTGGAGAAACCATTAGCATCATTTCATATAATATTCAGAGAAGCCAAGAGAGAGTCCAACATACTTATCATAGAATCCTCAAAAGACATCGTCTCTTGGAGGATAATGACACAAGTGGTTGATTCAATATGTTCAATAGCTTCAGGGTGAGTTTTTTCTGGGGAATCACAACCCCCGATAGTTGAAGGAGAGAACCTTCATGGGGAAAAACCCTCAAGGGAATGAGATACTCTAAGGGCCCCAAAAATGGATCCTTGCCTTCTATAAGAAATGTCAATTAGTCCATGACTTTATGTATTTGAGAGATGTGAGATGAACCTGCTATGCTTTTTAGTGTTGTGCACATTAGGGTTCAAACAAAGACCAGAGATACCTACAACCATGGATATAATATTTATGTTCTAGAGAAGAACCCAATGGTCAAATCCTCAGAGCCAGCAAAGGATGGGTCTTCTAAGGAGGGAAATGTAGGGGAGATAGTAGGAGAAGGAAGGATCAAGGAGAAATATGCTATAAGAGGAGACAAAGATCATAGGGGAGTGGAAAATACCCAAGAGCTCGAGGGCTCAGGGAGGGGGAGGTCCTGAAAGGAGGGGAGGGGATCCATTTTTAGATACTTTAGAGAATAAATTAAAGCATTAATAGGAAAATGAAAAGAGATTTGCATACCCAGAAAGTATCCTTGAGGATGAGAAATGCACAACCCACTTGGAGGGAAGACCTCAAACATAGCCATAATCATGGGTTGTACTAGAGAAAGATCATTGGTACATAAGGTAGGCTCATGCCTGGATGGTATCACCTATTGAGAGAGAGGAGGGAGATCTGAAGAGCACAAATGATCCATCGAGGATTTAAATGAGATGGAGCCATCACTAGTAATGATTCTAGAACTCTTCATGTACTGAGAAGGAGAGGAGTTATATTTCCTACCTTGGAAGGGGATATGGAAATATTTGAGATTATGTCCATTTTGATGATGTCGCCCTGCACCTGAAGGGAACACCTTCATAATCCAAAATTTCAGTATGAGTGTGCCCCTTGTCTGTCATCTTAAATTGTTTTTACAACCCTCCACTAACATTGAGGGATACAGGATTGCAGACCAGTAACATATCCCTTGCCTCTTTGAATGACATATCTACAGCTATGTAATACCCCAACATTTTATCGATTAATTAAAAAAATTTAACTACCCAAAAGTGCGGAGTGATTCTAGGAAAATGGACCCAAATAGGAATGAAATCCATTTTTTCATATCTTGCATTAAATGAAGGATCCCATTTCTTTAGTAAGCCCCTTAAACATTCAATACACCATCTTCTCAATAGTGCTTTATCATCCTGAGAGGATTCAACAAATTTAATCATGAACCAGCATTTTGATATGAGGTTAATATGCGGAAGAGAAATGTAGGAGGAACCCCATGACACAAACACCCAAGACTGAGGGGTTTTGAGGAAAAAATGTCTATCGTAATATTTTGTGACAATTTTTTTTCCTCCATCTCAGAAGCTTCAACGATGGTGATATATTCACACAAGACAAGATTTGATTCTAGTGTGGAAGCCAACACACAATTGTTTTTCCTTCGTCATTTGTGTCCGGGGCTTTGAGGACAATAGTTATCTAAGGGAGTTTGAAAGGATCTAGACATGAGGCAATAAGCCCAACTTTAGGAAACAACATACCAAAACTAGGAGGAAGAGCCTGTTCTATATCTAGATAGAGACATGAGGAAACTAATCCCTAGTCCAGACCAAGGAATACCTAGGAGCTAGAGGCCAAGAAACGACTATGAGGAAGGTAGCACAGAAAGGTCGAAACTAAAGGCATCCATGAATATTGAATCAAAGGAGGATGTGATAATGAAAATGCTACTGAGGATACTAGACAAAATCCTTGAGACAAAAATCCTGAGAGGTTTCCCAATATACCCTAAAGAGAGAGATCAGGAGGGTGAGAGAGAGAATACCCATAATCAAAACCCTCCTCCAGCCAAGGGTTTGGAAAATTTCCATGGCCCGGAGTTCCAAAAAATGTGGTGTAAGTGAGAGAGAGTGTTGAAGAAACAGGACAAGCCTCAACTTAGAACATAGAAATATGTTTAGACAAACATGGGTCGGATAGGAAATGGGAGGGTATCCAGATGGCGAGGACCAAGGAAACAACTTAGCAGAATACTGTGAGTAATCCACATTGTTTTCATAAATCACAATATTCACCAGCTAGAGAAAAACCTTCAGAAATGATAAAAGAATTCTCCTGTAACCTGAGTAGCCATAACCATAGATAGAGAAGAGATACATCCGTAGTTTCCAATAAGAGAGGAGGACAATAAATATTTGGGCCTGTAGTAAGAAGGGAAACCACAGATCCATTGCTAAGCTAACTTTTTTTTTTGGTTATATAGTTTATTTCTGTAATTTTGTTTTTTAAATTTCATGTTCTTTTATTTTATTTTTAAACATTTGTTTTGGTAAGTGTTTTTATTTTTATTTTCTAAAAATTGTTCTTTTTAATTTTAATTTTTTGTTTATGTTTTCTCCTTATTTGAAAAAAAAATCATTTTTTTAGAAATAAAAATTGGGTTATTTTTTTCCTTTTAAACGAAAAAATTGGTTCTTTTCATATTTTCATTTTTTATTTTTTATTTTCATTTTTTATTATTTTTTTCACTGGAAAAATAATCATAAGTTCCATTTCACTAAATAAATAATTATATTCCATAGGCACCCAAGGAACATAGAGTCTTTTTAAATGTAAATTTATTAAAAAATTATTTAAATACTTTTCACCTAACACCAGTTTTGATTTAGGAGTCAATTTGATTTTTTTTCCTTATAATGATATATGTTGTCAAGGCCTTAATTCCAATCAATCCATAGTTTTAACTTCGAAAATAATTTTTTTCCAACTGGTATCATCACCTTTCGATTCGAGGATCAATTTTAAGGTTTTTTTCGTCTGGTGAAGGCGATGATTTGAGCAATTTCAAAAAGGTCACAATTTTAGGGTCAATTTTAATGTTTTTGTCATCTTGTCCAGGCAACAATTTCAAAATTTCACAATTTTGGCCACCTCAAAAAATATGGTTCTATCAACATCACCACTCTTTAATTGTAGAGTTGATTTTGGTGTTTTGTACACAAAAATATGGGTTATTTGGGATAGAGTTATCATTTTTAGGTCACATTTCTCGTTAAGATGGTAAATCTGTTTCTTAATATCCCAAAAATTTCCTATCAATTCATCCATAAAATTGGACCAAGAAATAATAGAATCCTTTTTTATTTCACAGAGACATTAATACCAAAGAAATTGAACATTTTCTAAATACAAGGATGGAATAGTTACCTTCTATAATATTCAAACTTGGTGTAGATCAAGGAATTACTCCATATGGAATATCCATGTTTTAGGATCTTTACCATCAAACTTCCTCTTATTTATCTTTAGAATGAAGTAGCTCCTTGGTTTTTGTCACATACCCATATTATTTATTTATTTATTTATTTATACATCAATAATACATTTTCGACTAAAGAAAGTGTAACATTCTTAATAATACATTTTCGACTAAATAAAATGTAACATTCTTTCATATTGACTACCCAAATTATATGGTTAAGAAGTCACTTATAAGTAAGCGTAATGCAAAATTACTTCTTTATTTATAACAATATTATGCACATCTTTACCAACTTTGCTTATCCTAGGCTATAATTTTTCTTAAAAGTATATATCCCAATCTCATAGTGCAATTCATATGGTAACTACTAACTTCATATTTTTCTTAAAAACTTATGTGATGACAACCATTCCTTTATTCCTTTATTGGGCCCTTTTGATAACCTTTTTTATCCTCGAGGATAAGTTGGTGGAGTTACCACCTGAATGCTAGGGTAAAATAGTCAATGGTGGATTAGATTTTTTAGAAATTTTAATCTAAGTTTTATGAGGGTTTTATCCCAATCCCAACTATAACGTGGAAAGGGTTATCCAATTCCCACAATCATAATGTAGGTTTAAATAATCCGATAGGAAAGGAAAATGGATAATCATGTCTAACAGGTCAGAGTTAATGAGGTTTTGACAGTTGATAGAATAGGAGTTGGAGGTTGTTAATGCTAGACTCAATGTATCAAGTATCTTATTAAACATGCTTTTGAGTGTTCTTTTGTGGTGCCCCTTCCCAGTTCCAGGTGTAACGACCTTGGGACGAGAGATGGAGAGATATGTCCCGACATCCCACATAGTTTCTGGTCATTCTTATGCTTTTTCAATAATATTCCAGTGGAAGATGAGGGTTTTATCTTAGGGTTTCAATGCTCTCGTTCAAACTCCCTTCATTGTGTGTTTGGTGAATTTACCCTTGCGCTCTGTCTATCCTTATTCACGCTTCACTCGATCTGTACTTGGCCTTTAGAATTCTGGGACCAACAGGTAAAAAGGGTTATTCCTTGTTAAATGAAGTTTTGTTTACGATTTAGAGAATTTCTTTTTACTAAAGACATCAGTGTGTTTTTTTGTTGTTAGGAGTTGAAAGGTTTTAATAAATTTCTGCACACATTTTCCTTAGTTCTTCACTATGTTAATATCTCATAAATGGTCATTGTCTCCATTTATATCTTTCTCTATTTAATTTATTCTTAATATATGTATGACATGCATGTGTATTCAATTACCTTATAAGGGGGGATTCGACATTGTTTGGTACATAAGTCATCTAAGTATTATTTCTTAATGTCTTTCTATTTGTGTTAATAAATTTGTCAGACGCTATACTAATTACTTTATTTGCAATATTTTTAATACGTGGTGAGTTTGGTCTCAATGGGAGGATGTTCACCCCACAAGAGGTATTTCTATTTCTAAACCAAACCTTCATTGTGGATAAAGGATTCTATACCATCGTATTATTCGAAGTAGTTGGTTGGATACCTTCACGCCCACATTCTTGGTCTCTTAATAAATTGTATTAGGTTTTCTTGATGGTGTTTCACGGAAGTTGACTATGTAATGAAGCTTGTATATTGTCATTGAATACAAACCCGTAATGGGCTATTACAATGTATATTTCTTTTTAAATGGGGCTTTTACCCTTGTTAATTTATAAAGTCTTCATGGTTATAACTCTTTGTATTGTTGTCCCTGTATCTTCTTTATGGAAGGGAAGGATTCATGCCTTACTTTTTATGCTCGTATGTACTGGATTATATTCTTTCTAGTTTTAAATAGCTACACAATGCTAATTTTCTTATAAGCTTATTATTATCTATAGAACCTATATTTCTCGTTGTACTTTATTCAATGACATTTACTTTGTGTATATTTTGGATTTTATTTTATGGTAATAATAGTAATCTAGTTTGAATATTTAAAGTACTCCTTTATACCATAACTCCATTAAAATTTGTGTTTCTGTATTTAAACTTCATATAGATATAATCATTACTTTCCTGTAAATATCTATGAAAATTGTATAATGAAAACAAGAGAAAGTTTGTAATCTTTAGATAGATTATAATCTCTAATAATTAATCTGTGAATTTTCGAATTGAACAACAATCCATTCATAATAGATTTTCCAAAATAGATTGAACAATAAATTGACTAAAATAAAATGGAAGAAGAACATGTAACAAAGATTTCCTCCTTGGAAAAGCACATGTAAAATGGGTTGTTCCTCCAAACCACAGTTCATAGCTACCACAGATTCTTACTCTGTCATCCCTGAGCTAAATATGGATCCAATAACCTCACCAAGTGATTTATTGCAGTTCGTAGGGTCTCAAGGATTACATGAAGGAGTCTGTTTCATGTGTCATTTTTCTCAAATTTCACATATGATTTAAAATGGTAACTCATCCTCTTTGTTTGATTTATTTTTATACGTTTGCCTAGATATTTGACACATTTAAGAGTCTCCTTCTCATTGACCACCCGTCAATTTGATTTTTAAGCATGTTCCTAAAATCTTGAGATTTTGTCTCACTTAATTTGAGTTAATTCAACAACCCTTCACCACTTGTCCCCCTTCTTCTATCACTCGGTACTTCTCTTTTGGATCAACGAATTCTCTCTTTTAACAATCCCACTTCACGTGTGATTTTTTTTATTTTTTTAATAAATCAATAACTAAAATAATAATTTGAGTTATATCACAAGGATCCATAATTTACTGCAAATAATAAATAATAATAATAATAATAAGTTTTGAAATTTCGAGGTATCACATCCACCCCTCCTTATAACTTAATACCATTTTCGATGTTATCTAATATTGATCTCAATCATTTTGGAAAAGAAATGGATATTCTTTCCGCATATGATCCTCGATTTCCCATGTAGCCTCTTCAGGACTAAGGTGCCTCTACTACACCTTTACTTTTCTAGTGGATTGATTCTAGACTATAAGTTCCCTCATATTGAGAATGCGATCTAGTTCTACTAAGAACTCGCCCTCAAGTTACACTTGTATCATATTCCAATCCACAACATGAGTAGGATCATGTATATATTTATTTAATAATTAAACATTAAAAACATCATGTACTTTTACCATGGCTAGAAGTGCAAGCACTTCAAAGGGACCATAATATATAGAAGCTAAGTTAGTATACCTTCTCAGAATTAAAGAACTTCTTTTAGACCTTATTCTTATATACACATGGTCTCCAATATTGAATTTTCCTGGAGTTCTTTTGGAATTTGCTAAACTCTTTTGCATGTCCTAAGCTTCTTTCAAATTATGTTGTACCTGTTTCATAATTAGTTCCATTTCCTTTAACATTTTAGGTTAGGTATCATTAATCTATTGGAAGGATTACTCCAGGAAACAGAGGTGTTACATTTTCTTCCTTAAATAATTTCAAAAGGACTCAGTTTAGTTGAATCTTGGTAATGATTATTATAAGAGAATTCAACCAAATGTAGATATTCTTCCCATTTGTTTGGTCTATTCATAACATACATTATGAATATATCTTTTACTATTTGGTTTTTTCTTTCAGTATGCCCATATGTTTGAGGATGGTAAGCAATGATGGAATTTAATTGTGTGTCTAAGCCTTTAAACATGGATTTCCAAAAATTTCTTGTAAATTTTGTATCTCTATCTCAGATTACAGTTTTAGGAATTCCTTGTAATTGGAAGATTTCCTTTATAAATATATCTTCTATGTTAATGTCTTTATAAGTGGATTTAACTCGTATGAAGTGTGTTTCTTTACTCAACTTATTAACAACAACCATTATAGAATCATTATGGTTACTACTTTTAGACAAACCTATTATAAAGTCCATACTTATAATTTCCCATTTCTATTCATGAATGATTAGGGGTTGTAATAATCCGGCTAGATGTCACCCAAAGGGGTTGGATCCAATGGTGGAAAGCGAGGAGTTTTTCACCATTGGGCAAGGTTCAATTCTTGTGAGGGCTTTACCTGGAGCCATGGGGACACCTT
>CBVK0100043264.1:21431-37215 GCA_900067695.1 Picea abies
CGGTCCAAAACCCATGACTAGGGTTGACATCAATGACAACAACCAATATTCCAACAATCTCCCCATTTGTAATTTATGGAAACACTCATGATCCCGCTATCATCATGATCCCAATTTCTCTCCCCCTTTGACATCAATGGAAAAGGGTAGGGATTCTCCCAGTGAGTTTAATGGCAAAAGGTAACTCTCTTCTTTGGGGTTGCTCCCCCTGAGCATGTGGCACTTAGTAATAATTCATCCTTATTTTTGGTCTTTGGGACATTTTATTCCTTGGAATCATTTTCCATGGCTTGTATCTTCTCTCTCTTCTTCATGTTTAGGATGTATATGTTGTTTGGTCTTCTTGCTGCAGTTGTAACCAATCTTCCTGAGTTATTTTCTCTGATTTTACATTTTCGGGAGTCAAACATAAGAGTGTCTCCTCGATCACACATTTTAATAACACTGAGGAGATTATGCTTCATATCTTCAACCAATAGGACTTTTCCTGCTTTTATATTTTCACTTCCAAGATTTACAATTCCTTTTCCAAGTATTTTAGTAGATGAGTCATCTCCAAATTTAACATTTCCACCCTTTTTCTTCAAGATGACAAATTTTCTTTGATCTCTGGTCATATGAGATTAACACCCGCTGTCTATGAACCATGCATCTTCTTCTTTGCATTCTTTAGCGACCAATGTTATTTGATAGTTTTCATTGTGTGGAATTTCTTTCCTTTTCCATGTTGTAGTTGGTATACAGACATTTGGCATATGATTATCTTATTTCATCTCTCTGTAGTCTCGTGCTTTATGACCAAGATTATTGGACTTGTAACATACAAAATTTTGATCCATTAATGGGTCAAATGGATTACAGTTTACGTTGATAGGTCTATGAACATTTCCATATCTACTATTTTCACCATTCATGTAGCTTGGATAGTTATTCCTTTCATTGATTCTACAATTGATTTCATTGTGTCCAAAATTTCCACAAGTATAACGATGTCCAAGAAAGAAATTTTGATACCTAGGAGTAAGTGATCTTCTTTGTGGTGTGGTCCATCTGGGTTCACGATCTATTCTTCTGTAGTTTCCTTCATAATTATTTCTTTCATACCTGATGGGAGAGGATCTTCTTGATGTCTCATTCCTTCTAAATTCTAGTCTTCTATCTTGTTGTTGAACTTGTTCTGGAGTGTTGGTTTCATCATTTTCATCTTCCTTCTCTTGTTTTGTTGTCTCCAAACTGTCATTGTATCCTAGTCCTATTTTTTCATTTGGAGATCTTTGATTGCTAAGGATCTCATCTAATTTTTCCAGTTCTTTTTTCGAACTTCTTCAACTTTTTTGTTGTCAATAGTAGCTCCCCTTTTGTGTGATCCAATTCTTCTTTCAATTTCTCATAATATTCTAATTGTTTCTTGAAGCTATTAATGGTATTTTCAAGCTTGTAATTCTCTTCTTCACAACTACTCAATTCACCTTTTAGTATTATGTTTGTTTTTCTAAGCTTGCTATTTTCATTTTCAACATGCTTCAACTTTTCAAGATTCTCATCTTCTTGTTCACTTTCTGCATTGTCTTTGTATCCCAAAAAGGAATCAAGGTTGGTTTCTTCGTCTGAATATTCTTCACAAATGATTTATTCTTCTTTAGAATTCTTGTGATCATCATCCTGGGTTTCTTGGATTATGAAGAGGACTTCTCCTCCATCATTATCTTCTTCATCACTCTCATCTGAGGAGATGTCACCATCCTTGGAGTAGAAGCTCGTTTTATTGTTGAGACTTCTCTTTTTATAGTAGCAGTTTTCAACAATATGTCCTATTATACCATAGTTAAAGCATTTGAGAGGAGACTTACCTTTGTATATTCCACTTCCCTTCTAAAACCTTCTTACACAATTTGTTATTTCTTCATCAAGGTCATTATCCTTGTCTTTTGTCTTCTTTATGGCTTTAAAGGCTGCTTCATTGTTTGGCTGGTCACTTTTTGTACTTGTTCTCATTACATATTCTATAAGAGACCCATATAATTCATCCAT
This sequence comes from Picea abies, assembly GCA_900067695.1. Taxonomy (NCBI): domain Eukaryota; kingdom Viridiplantae; phylum Streptophyta; class Pinopsida; order Pinales; family Pinaceae; genus Picea; species Picea abies. The sequence goes on from CBVK0100043264.1 coordinate 23,463, forward strand.
TTCCATTTTGGTCAAGTCCCTAGTTTCTTCAATGGTGGAGACCTTAGCATCATACTTCAAGAGAAGTGATCGCAACACTTTTTGTACAACCAACGATTCATAGAGCTCTTCACCTAATCCTCTGATAGCATTAACAACTTCATCAACTCTAAGAAGATAGGTTGCAATATCTTCCTTTTCATTCATCTTCAAATTTTCAAATTCCACTCTATGTCGTTGAAGCTTGACCTGCTTAACTTTTGGATCACCTTCGTAGATACTCTTGAGTTTGTGCCATACCTCTTTAGCAATGTTGCATCCCATCAATTTTCTAGCAATGGTTGGTGCCAATGCTGCTAGAATAACATGTCTGGCTTCTGAATTACAACTCATAAGCTTCTTCTCATTTGGATTGGTTGGAGCATTATTTGGGATTACATAGCCATTTACAACTAAGTACCAAATGTCTACTCCCAAATCCTTTAGGTAAGTTTTCACTCTATCACTCCAGTATGCATAATTTCTTTCATCAAATTTTTGAATCCCATTTGAAATGTTCTCATGGTCATCTATCTCTTCTCAGGATTTTCCTCCCAGTGGTTAAACTGTTCTGAAGGCAACTTACTTTGATTGTAATTGTTGATACTGAGAGGGGGGTGAATCGGTATCAAGTAAAATGTAAAACCTTTTTCAACTTATAATTAAACCATTCAACTATATCCAATGAAAAATGAACAATAGTAAAAGAGTTAAACCACTACACCACAATACACCATCCACAATATATGAGAAATAATCAATAGTTATTGTTCAAGGGAAGTAATGACTTCCAAATGTAAAGGGAGGGATAAACCTCCAAGAGGAATATATAGTACTCCAATATCAAGAGAGGATTTAACTCTCCATCCTTGCCCCTTCCTTCCACCCAAAAACAAGTTATAGAAAGAATGGTGGAATTTGTTCAATTCTGGTTTATTCAGGAGACCAAACTTGCACAGAATGTCCTGCACTCAATATTTAACATCAGATTCTAAAACTCACACAAAATAAACTACAGTCCATATTCTTTCCAACACTATTCTCTCAAGATCTATAAAACTATTCTTAAATGTTTTTATGCTCATGTTCATTCTTTGAGTAGATTAGTATATCATCAATGAAGACGATTACAAACTTATCTAAGTATTTAGTTAGGATACTATTAATTAGACACATGAATGAGGTTGGGGTATTTTTTAACCTAAGTGTATCACTACAAACTCGTAATGCCCATATCTCATCCTAAATGTTGTTTTGTATATATCTTCATTTTTAATTCTTAGTTGATGATATCCCGCGTGTAAATGAATTTTTAAAATATCATTGTCTTGCATACTTTATCGAATATATCATCGATGCGGGGAAAATAATATTTGTTTTTAATTGTCATTTTATTAATCTTTCTATAGTCTATACATAGTTGTAAGGTTCCATTTTTCTTTCTGATAAATAGTACCAATGCTCCCCATGGAAATACAGTTGGTCGAATATACTTTTTTTCTAATAACTCTTGAAGTTGATATTTTAGTTCATTAAGTTCTAAGATATTCATTTGATACAGATCCTTTGAAACTAGCACCGCTCCAGGTAGTAAGTCTATAGAGAAATCTATTTCTCATTTAGGAGGTAATTCAATAATTTCTTGGAATGCGTCTCAAAATTCTTTCAATATAAGGAAATTTTCTATATCTTTATTGCTTTCTTCTTTTTCATTATCTATTATATGAAAAAAAAATACTTTGCATCCCTTATGAACACACATTTTAATATGTAAGGATGAGATCTTCCTAATACTAATATTTCTTGGTATCCCTTTAATGCCAATGATGTTACCATTTTCATCTATGTAAGTAAATGTTTTGCCATAACAATTTAGAATGAATTTATATTTCTCCAATGAGTCCATTCCAATTAATCCATCATATGATCCTAGTTGAAAAACATTTATATCTTCTTGATTTTTAAATCCATTCATAATAATTTCACAAACTCTAACAAGATTTGTAGCCTTCCCTTTTGTTCATGTAGCAAGCTATAGTAGCCATGCATTTTCAATTTTTTTTTTTTGTAATTTACGAATTTATACTATCTTAGGTGAAATATAACAAAGACTACCACCTGGATCAATCAAAATGGAAATTGGTTGTTTATTCAACATACCTTCTACTTCCACCATGAAATCTTGATGATTTGTTTGTTTTTTCTCCAAGGATGTACTGACCTTTGGCATACTCCTTTCTATTTCACCAACTATAGTAGCTTCTCAAACTCTATGTATATTTTTGTTGTTTTTCTTTTTGTGCGGACAGTCTTTAAATTAATGTGATTTTCCACACTCCCAACATTTTATTGGTTCTTTTTGGGCAGTTTCTTTGTTATAAAAAATTGTTGGTCTTGCATTCTTATTATTATACGAGTTATAAGGATTATTATTTATGTAGTTATTTCCCTGAAACTCTTTTGGAGTGTTGTTATTGAAAAGCTTTCCTTCTTTTCTTCATGAATCAAATCTTTCAAATTTCTTTCCCTTCCAGTTTTTAGCATTTTCATTTCTAATTTTATATTGTTCAAAACACATTTTAGCCTTACACATAGCTTCCTCTAAATACTTATAATTACCAAATTCAATCCTATCTTTACATGAGGCTGGTAAGCAACTCAAGAAGTGTTTTATATTTTTTTTTTCATCCACAATATATGGTGCATAACACAATAATCTTAGAAACTTGCTGCAAAAGTTCTTCGTGCTTAAATTTCCCAACTTTAGTTCATGAAATTTTTTAGCCTTACCTTCATAATATTGTTCAGATAAATATTGTTTATTTAAATATCTTTTAAAATTATTCCAAGTGATTTTACATTCTTTAATATTTTTTACTCTTTTGACATCTTTCCACCAAATATCTACCTTCTCAATCAGATTATAGATGAGCATTCTTTCTTTAACTTCACTTGAATAATTATATATATGAAATTATTTTTGCATTCCAAAAAGACAAGCTTCTGCCTCTTCTCCAATCTCAATCTCACCATTAAAGATTGGAGGTTTTATCTTTTAAAATTCTCCCATGATTTTATCATGATGCTTATGTTTATTTTTAGTTCTTTGTTCCATTTTAGCACTATCCTCACTTGAAGTTTCATTTTTGTTAAAAGGAATTTATGTCGTTGATTCAGTATGTTCAAATTTCCTAGACTTATTCTTTTGTAGATCATCTTTAGAATTACTAGAAAAATGACCTTTATTCTTATCTGAGTTCTTATTACACATATTTTATAACAATATTGCATTAAGATCTTTTTTTGTCTTTATAATTCGTTCATTATCTTCCTTAACAATTTTCAATTCATCCTTGAGACCCTGTACATCCTGAATTAATTCATATTATCTATTATCCCTACTTTCATTCAAATTAACCGATACATTTCCCTCACCAATGTTTCCTTCTTTGGGAATTTCTAATTCATTTTGATATCACTGTTCTTTAGGTAGAATAGGTACTTCTGTCATTTTTCCTGCAAGTCAAAATATTCTTCCTAGTAGTAAGAAGAAAATATAACAATAGTAAATTAGTCTCCATGGTTGAGCTCATCAAACCAAGTGCGGTTCCTAAAGCTATGATATCATTATGTCACATACCCATATAATTTTTTTATTATTATTTATACATCAATAATGCATTTTCGACTAAATAAAGTGTAAGATTCTTTCATATTGACTACCCAAATTATATGGTTAATAAGTCAGTTAGAAGTAAGCATAATGAAAAATCATTCATTTACTTATAACAATGTTATGAACATATTTACCACGTTTTCTTGTCCTAGGCTATAATTTTTCTTAAAAGTATATATCCCAATCTCATAGTGCAATTAATATGGTAACAACTAACTTCATGTTTTTCTTAAAAACTTATGTGTTGAAAACCTTTCCTTTATTGGGCCCATGTCGTAACCTTGTTTATCATTGCGGATAAGTTAGTGGACTTAACACTTGAATGCTAGGGTAAAGTAGTCGATGGTGGATTATAATTTTATGAAAGTTATAATGTAAGTTTTATGACGGGTTTATCCCAATACCAACCATAACGTGGAATGGGTTATCTTATTCCCACAATCATAATGTAGGTTCAAATAATCCGATACGAAAGGAAAATGGTCACATCGTAATCATTTCTAATAAGTCAAGTTTAATGATGTTTTGACATTTTATAGCATAGGATTTGGAGGTTTTTAATGCTAGAATCAATGTATAAAGTCTCTTATTAAACACACTTGTTCATGTTCTTTTTGGCAACCCTTCCAAGTGCTACGTGTAACGACGTTGGGACGAGAGTTGGGAAGGTATGTCCCAACATCCCGGACAGTTTCTGGTCATTCGTCTACTTTTTCGGTAATCGTTCGACGAAAAATGATGGCTTTATCCTAGGGTTTCAATGCTCTGGTTCAAGCTCCCTTCATTGTGTGTTTGGAGAATTTACTTATGTTCTATGTCTATCCTCGTTTGATTTTCACTCTATCTATACTTCGCATTTAAAAATCTGGAAGTAATAGGTAAAAGGGGTTATTCCTTTTTAAATGAAGTTTCGTTAATGATTTACAAAATTCCTTTTTACTGTAGACATCACTTTGTTTGTTTCTTGTTTGGATTTGAAAGGTTTTAATAAAGTTTTGTGCGCATTTTCCTTAGTTCCTCACTCTGTTAATATCTCAGAGATGGTCATTATCTCTGTTAATATCTTTCTCTGTTTAATTTATTGTTCACTCTTTACAAAGTGTGCATGTAATTGGCGCAACTCGTTACTAATGAGAGTATTATGTTTATATATTGTTTATATAATGTTTATTTAATATTTTGTTTGGATACTCCGACTATTGATGGACCCTTTGTTGTTAACGAGGGTACCCATCATGAAGGAATGTTGGATTCTGGTTGGTCAATTCTTGCATCTACATGAGTTTTTGTTGCGGGGTTTTCAATCTTTTACATGTAAAATTCTTACCTTGTCCTCACAGTCATTCTTGAAAGGTTTCATTTCCATTCTTAATAGATGTATGGCATACAAGTGTATTTGATTCTCTTTGCAGGGGGGAATCCGACATTGTTTGGTCTGGAATTTTTGTAATTATTCTTTCTTAATGTCTTTCTATTTGTGTTAATAAATTTTTTCAGACGGTATAGTAATTACTGTATTTTAAATCGTTGTTAACCTGTGTTGAGTATGGTCTCAATGCCAGGACGTTCACCCCATAAGAGGTATTTCGGTTTCTAAACCAGATCCTCACTATGGATACAGGATTTTATACCACCATATTGGTCGAAGTAGTTGGTTGGCTACCTAATGTTGTTCTTATGCCAACATTTTCGGTTTGTTAAAAAAATGTATTGGGTTTTCTTCGCAGTGTTCCGTAGAACTTGACTATGTAATGAAGCTTTTATATTGTTGTTTAATATTAATTCGCAATGGTCTATTCCATCGTATATTTATTTTTAAATGGGGTTTTTACCCTTGCTAATTTATAGAATCTTCATGATTATAACTACGTGTACTATTGTTAATAAATTTTCGTTGTACCGTCTTGTTTGTGGCCAGTAAGGATCCGAACCTTACTTTTTATACTCATATGCACTTTCTTCTATTTGTTCTGGTTTTAAATAGAGACAGAACGTTAATTTCCTTATAATATTATTATTATTTATACAACCTATCTTTCTCATTGTACTTTATTCAATGGCATTTACTTCCAATATATTTTATATTTCATTCTATGGTAATAACAATAATCTCGTTCGATTATTTAAAGTAGTCCTTCATACGACAACTTTGTTAAAAATAATTTTCCTTTATTTTAAACTTGATATATATATAATCAGTACTTTCCTGTAAAATTCTATGACAATCCTATAATGAAAACAAGAGAAAGACTTTAATCATTAGATAGATTATAATCCTTAATAATTTATCTTTGAATTGAACAACAATCTAACCATAATAGATTTTCTAAAACAGATTGAACTGTAAATTGATTAAACTAAAATGGAAGAAACAATTAAAACAAATATTTTCTTCTTAGGAAAATACACACACGTTAAATGGGTTGTTCCACAAAACCATAGATCATAGCTACCACATATGCCCACTCTGTCACCCCCAAACTAAATCCAGATCCAATAACCTCACCAAGTGACTTGTTGCGATTCATAAGGTCTTAAGCATTACATGAACAAGTCTATCTCATGTCTCTTTTTTCTCATATTTCACATCTGATTCAGAATGGGATCCCAACATATTTTTTTTAATTACTTTTATAAGTTTTTATAGGTCTTTGAAATATGTAAGAGCCTTCTCCTCATTGACCACTTGTTAATTCGATTTTTACACATGTTTCTAAAATCCTAATTTTTTGTCTCACTTAATTTGAGTTAACTCAACAACCCTTAACCACTTGTACCCCTTCTACTATCACTTGGTAGTTCTCTTTTGGATCAATAGATTCTCTGTTTTGATAGTCCCAGTTCATGTGTGCTTCCCCTTCTTTTTTCCTTTTTATTAATAAATCAATAATTAAAACAATAAGTTGAGTTATATCACAATGATCCATAATGTGATGGAAATAATAAATAATAATAATAATGATAAGTTTTTAATTTTTGAAATTTTGGGGTATCACAGTGTCATATTAAAACATGGATGATGTGGATCTTAGTGTGATTGATGATTCTAATATTTATTGTTTGTGATATATATTTGTGATAAAATACTCCCCACATCTGATTGAGTATCAACATCATTCTTCTCCTTATTTTCATGATTTTCTTACATCTCCGTATCCCTTTTAGAGATTGTCTATAAGAGAATGGTTTCTATGGACTTCATATATTTTTTCATTTCATTCATGAATTTTTGTATTTCTTCCTTATTTTCATCCATCTTATTTTCCATTTCTTCCATATTTTTTTCCATCTCTTGAATTTTTCCTTTTCTGTTTACTACCTCGTCACTCTTTACTTACCTAGAAATCAAATCATTAAGTTGGTCCACCAATTTGGATAGCTTGTTATGTATATTCTCATTTTCTTCATGAGTTATAGTAGATATTTGTGGAGGTTTAAGTATCATTAATTTTTTTTTGGATCTTTGCGGGATAAAAATAATAATACTCCTCTATTTTCTCTTTATCATGAATTTTGAATCACTAAAAACATATCTTCCAATAATAAGCTATGCCAATTGTATATTATGTACCTTCCAAACAATACTTTTGTAGACTTTATGGATGGATGACCTTTTTCTTCATGTAGATTTGAAATTTTAGTGCCTATGAGTTTGAAATTTTATCCTATAGTACTTTGATATGCCTTCTCAAAACTCATGAAAATTCCACAGTCTAAAACTTCACTGATAAAATGTTATAGAAAAAACACCATTTAATGACTTATTTAAGACTGATTTCATTATTAGTAAACAAGACCATATTCCACAAGATATATCTCATAATATGTAATGATGGAAAACATAAAACTTTTTCCACATGTATTTTTCTATGTCTTCTAAATATTATGGAAATTTTAGGGTATGAAATCTTACTGAATTTTTTTTATAGCAAAAATAAAAAGATGACTCACTTGAGACTAATCTAAAGACTATTCACAAACACTAACTTCCATAGAAGATATCTATGAAACTATAATGACCCAAAAACTAAAATTTGGACAAGACATAATTGGTTATGTTTCCTGATTATCTTCAAAGTTATGCTATTTGAATCATTCTACATGAAAATTATAGTTAAACTTCAAGGATGTCTTGCTTGAAGGAGAGAAAGTCTAGGATCGTAGTATCTAAAACCAAATTTTATCAACTGATTCCTTTACAATGATAAAAAGTAAAATAATAACTATCCACTTAGTTGAGGAAACCTAATTTTAGAATTAGTCTAGAGATTCAAAGAATAGTGCTTTCGGAAAAGCTAAAGGAAGAGTTTGGGATATCCCCGAAGTCTAAATCACGAAGAGATATAACCATGGTTATAGCCATGGTCACTTGGGGGAAAAAGGGGCTTGTGTATATGTAGTGCTTTTGGGTAGCTGTAAGAACCCGAATAGTCTTTCCGACTTAGTGCTCCGAATGATCCAAGACAGAGAGGTCAAGCATCCCGTAAGAGGGAAGGGGGTTTTCATGAGAGTGGTATCAGACCTGAATACATAATCAATTTATGTAGAAACGTCATCACAATGTCACCTAGAAGAAGTGTTGAGCCACCTATAGCAAATAGCGCTATGGAAAGGGATATGAGAGAGCTAAGAGTGAGGTTGGATTCCATGGAAAGAACACAAAGGAGAGCTCCTGATGTTGGATACATCAACGATGTAGAGAATGAAGAAGTAGAGGTAAAAGAAGCGGTAGATGAGGATGATGTGGAAGAACGCTTGCTGAAAGAGGTTGTCAAGCTGAGAGCCAAAGTGAAGATTGACGTCCCAATGTATGAAGGTGACTTAGACACAAAATAATTGCTTGATTGGATACAAGTAATGGACAAGTATTTTGACTATGAGTATGTGAAGGAGGAGGAAAAGGTGAGACATGTTGTCACCAGGTTGAAAGGACATGCATCACTGTGGTGGGATGAACTGCAGGACGACATGAGGAGCAAGGGGAAAAAAATATTAAGAGTTAGTATTGAATGGTAGACAAACTAAAGGAGAAATTCATACCCAAGGATTACCAAATAAATCTATTCAGGAGGATGCAGAACTGGAGACAGAAGGGGATGACTATGAAAGAATACAAAGATGATTTCTACATATTGAACATTAGGGTTGGATAGAGAGAGACCAGGAGAAAGTTACGAGATACATCAACGGCTTGAGATATGATATCCGGGACGAAATCAACATGGAGATAGTCAGGACAATAGAGAATGTGTATCATATTAAGAAGAAAGAAGAAGAAAAGTTTTCCAGGAAGTAGAGTCTACAAAACAAGGGTCGAAGCTTGAACAGAGGCAATGGAGTTTCCCAGGACAAAGCATAAAAGACCAAGGATGAGGCATAAAAATCACATAGTCACTCTGAAAGAGGAGGAAGTTCCTGAGGAAGGCAAAATGGTGGTAGAAACTCTTTTCCTAGAGGAAGAGGAAGAGGTAGAGGAGGTGAAGTAATATGTTATGCTTGTGGAAAAACAAGTCACATGTCTTGCTATTGTCCTGAGAGGAAGAAAGGAGGAGGCAAAGCTCACATTTCGAGGGCACAGAAGCGAGCTATTGAGGTATAAGGTACAGAGGATGGGAAATCCTTGATGATGAAGAAGGTTCTTTTGAAGCAAGGGCAAGAGACTGAAAAGCTGGCGCAAAGGAACAATTTGTTCAAGACAACCTACAAAACTAAGGACATAGTTTTCAAGGTGATAATTGACAGTGGGAGCATTGGAAACTTAGTATCCACATAGATGGTGGAGAAGCTAGAGCTGGAGACGAATGTACACCTGGCATTGTAAAAGGTCTCATGTTTGCAGAAAGGTCATCAGGTGAAAATTACTAAACAATGCATGGTTGAATTTAAAATTGGAGGATATAGGGATGAAATTTTGTGTGATGTGATTCCCATGGATGTATGTCATGTTTTTTTGGGAAGACCATGGAAGTACAACATGAATGTTATTGATGATCGAAGACAAAATACCTATACTTTGGAGAAGAATTGTAGGACACATATGTTGCTTCTAATTGAAGAAAATAAGGTGAAGGATGAAGCTAGCATGAATATACTTTTCATGAGTGGGAAGGAACTCCTGAATGAAGTAAAGAAGGAACAAGAGATGTAGTTTGTTGTAGTGAGGAAACTAATGGTTATCCTTACTAGTACTTCAATGGAGGATTTTCTTGAGGAAGTTTAGGAACTGTACGAGAATTTTTTCGATATAGTAGTGGATGAGTTTCCAAGCTCATTACCACCTATCATAAGTATTTTTCATCATAATGATTTGGTACCAGGAGAAAACCTGCCAAACAAATCAGTGTACAGGTTGACACCTTAAGAGAATGAGGAGGTGAAGAGATAGGTTCAAGATCTTTTAGACAAAGGATTGGTCAGAGAAATATTGAGTCCATGTGCAATTCCAACTGTACTAAGACTGAATAAGGATGGAGGATGGAGAATTTTTACGGAATCGAGGGCCATAAACAAGATCACCATCAGATAAAGATTTCCATTACCATGGATTGATGATTTGATGGATTGTTTAAGAAGAGCGAATTATTTTTCAAAGATATATTTGAGAAGTGGGTATCACCAGATAAGGATGAGAGAAGGTGATGAGTTGAAAACAACATTTAAGACAAACGAGGGGATGTATGAATGTATTATTATGTTGTTTGGCTTAACAAATGCCCCGGGTACTTTTATGAGGTTGATGAATGAAGTGTTAAAAGATTTCATTAAAAAATTTGTGATTGTACATATGGATGATATATTGGTCTTTAGAAAGACTAAGGAGGATAATTTGAGACATTTAACATTAGTGATGAGAAGGTTGCAGCAAGAGAAGTTATTGATTAATCTGAAAAAAATCTTCTTTAATGAAGACATAACTCATATATTTGGGTTTTGTGATTTATTCAAATGAGTTGAAGATGGATCCCAAAAAGGTGAAAGAAATCAGAGAATGGTCATCACCAAAGAATATCTTTGAGGTGAGAGGCTTCCATGGACTAAAAAGTTTCAATCAGAAGTTCATCAGAAATTTTAGTGGGATTAGTGATCAAATGATGGATACAATGAAGAAAAGACACAAGTGTTTCAAATGGACATAAGAGGCTAAGAGGAGCTTCAACATATTGAAGGATAAAATAACAAAACAACCAATTATGGTACTATCATATTTTGGAAAGCATTTCAAGTGAGATGTGATGCAAGTGGAGTTCCAATTGGAGAGGTCTTAAGTCAAGAAAATAGACATCTTGCATATTTTAGTGAGAAACTGAATGAAGATAAAAGGAATTAATCCACATATGACAAAGATTTATATGCCATAATTCAAGACTTGAATAAATGGAGGCATTATCTTGTACCAAAGGAGTTTGTTTTGTATAGCAATAATCAACCTCTACAATTTATAACCAAACAGGAGAAATTAAACCAGAGACACAGTAAGTGGATAGAGTTTATGCAAAATTTCACTTTTGTTATTAAACACATTTATGGTAATGATAACAAGGTTGTTGATGCATTGAGCAGGGGAATTTTGATTCTGCAATAATTTCAGGTCGGAACCTTGGGTTTTTATCACCTTAAGGAAATGTACCACAATGATCCATTTTTCAGGGAGGTATATAAAGCGTGTGTGAATCTTGTACTCAGGGACAAAATCCAATGGATCGAATATCTGATTCAGGATGGGTTGTTGTTCAAGGGATGTCGGTTTTGCATACCAAGATGTTCGATGAGGGAGAATTTACTGAAGGAAAAGCATAATGGAGGTCTAGCTGGAAATTTCGGCCATGAAAAAACATTTTCCCAATTAAACGGTTCATATTATTGGCCAAGTATGAGAGAAAAAGAGAAGAGGTTTGCAAAAAAATGTAAATTTTTTTGGTATGCCAAGGGGAATAGGAATAACAATGGGTTGTATCAACCATTTCCTATTCCAGAGACGCTTTGGGATGAGAAAAGCATGGATTTCATGTTGGGATTCCCAAGGACACAAAGAGGAAGTGATTTCATATTTGTGGTAGTGGACAGTTTTTCAAAGATGGCACACTTTATCCCATGCCATAAGACTAATGATGCAACATATGTTTCAAATTTGTTTTTTAGAGAGCTTTTGAGAATCCATGGATTTTCCAAGAGTATAGTTTCAGACAAGGATACCAAATTTGTTGGTCATTTTTGGAGGATGTTGTGGAAAAAGTTGGGGACAAAACTATCTTTTAGTTCGACATATCATCCACAGATGGATGGATAGACTAAAGTGGTGAATAGAATCTCAGGAGATTTGCTGAGGAGTTTGGTCACTAAACACCATAGTCAATGGGACCAGATTCCAGCACAAGAAGAGTCCACATACCATGACTCAATGAAAAAATTCACTGGGAAAAGCACATTTCAAATCATGTATGGAATGAATCTAAGAGGAGTGTCGGATTTAAGAGATCTGAAGCAGAGAAAATTTAGGAGTGTAGGAGCCAAATAATTCACTGTAGAAATGCAGGAACCTCATAATCAGATGAAGGAGCAGTTGAAGAACATAAGCGATGAATACAAGCACAAAGTTGATCAACACAAGAGGAATCTTGAGTTTGAAGTTGGATATGAAGTTATAAAACACCTAAGGAAGGATAGGTTCCCTAGGGGAACATATAATAAATTGAAATTGAAAAATAGAGGGCCATGTAAAATCCTGAGAAGATTTGGAGAGAATACTTATGAAATAGAGTTGCCATAAGATGTGGGTATATCGCCCATATTCAACATTTCAGACCTGTATCCATACAGGGAAGATAGAACCGAAGGGTCAGAAGATCTAGGAGAGATCCAGTAGAGAAAGAAGATGCTTGTAGCACAAAAGCTACAAATGGAGAAGATCATAGATCAGGGAGTTGGGAAGAAGACCTGAAGGAAGATGTATTTTGAGTATTTAGTAAAGTGGAAAGGATGAATAGTAGAATATTCTAGTTGGGTTGGTGAAGAAGACATCCAGAAGCATGGAAAATGGGTGCAGGATCTCATGGGCAGGAGCTCATGGACAGGAGTCCATGAATTTTTCAGCCAGAGGAGTATGATGCAGGAGCATCGCCAACAAAGCAGGAGCATCGCCAACAAAGAACGTGTGGAGGACAACTGGGTGCACTAATGCGTATTTTGAAATAATTTGAATTCCAAAGTTAGTGTATTAATTTAATATCTGACAAATATTTTGATTTATGAACATTTTAAATGATCGGAGGCTAAGCCATCACGTAAGATCGATGGGGGGGATGTATTTTGCTTTAATGTGAAGGATCATAGCACAAATTTGGAGCGTACACTCTTATCAGTATGACTCTATATTTATTGTAATAAATGTTAAGTAGTTGAAATCCTTTATTTTCGATAGGATAGCATAGAGTAGTTGGAGGGAAATACTTGAAGAGTCCCTTTGTATAAAGCTTTGTATTGTTTCCAAGAAGAGGCTGTTGAATCTAATTTATAGATGGCCATTGTAGTCAAGAGCTGGGAGCTGCAGAGAAGTAGTGGATGGATGTATTTAAGGTTCAGTTGAATGAATATAGCAGAGGAATATTTTCCCAAATGCGTGTTGTGATAGTGTCTACCTGAATGAGTGAATGGTAGACTTTTTGTTTTTTTTCAATTCTCTATTATTCCTTGTTCTTGTATCCATGAATGCATTTATAGGGTTGAATACATGAGTTACTGTGGAGAGTGAATAAGCTTCAATTGTTTCTCTTCTTTGGGCAAGTGCAAGGTTTCCATACCGCTGCAAGGAGTGCGTGACTGAGTCTGTTTCAACTCAAATCTCTTAAGAGGAAACACAAAAATTATGTATGCAAAGAGTGCATCGACGTCCATAAGGAGTGTGTGACAGAGTTTCCAGACTCACAATATCATGAGGACTAGCATGATTTTATCCATAGAAGAGAGAAGTTGTTGGAGAGTAGTCACAAGGAGTGCAAAAATCACCCGCTGAGGAGTTGAGCGTGGAAGAGAACCTGTTGCAAGGTGTGGTGAGATCGGAAG
>CBVK0100043265.1:8800-29182 GCA_900067695.1 Picea abies
TTGGACCAATCGTAGTGGAGAACACATATAGAGGGCTTGTTTTGGGATTCTGTCATTTGCATTTGCAACTGGGCTTCATGGGTTTCGAATCCGTTCAAGGTCCTTGGTTGTCTTCCGGAAAATTTTCTTTCGATACCCTTGACAGGTTTCAGGCTTGATACCCTGCTCATTGTGGTCTACCCAACTTTCGACTGTACCCACCTGGTGACTGTTCACGTGCTGGCAACCTAGTTTCCAATCTTTTTAGGGACATACATAGGTGACTACGGGGGTATACCACAGTACCTAGGAAAGACATTGGGCCACACTTTGTAGAGTATACCTGGAGGGTGCTTCCGTGTTCGAGTTGCACTTGCACCAGTAAGTTGCTCTAGTGTTGGTTGTTGTAACTGTTCTTCCAATTAATTTAGTGTTTGATTGTCTGATCTTCTAGAAACTTTTTAGTGTGTGTTACTTTTGACCATTTAGACTACCTTAGAGTGTCTTGATCTTCTCACACAGTGGAGGATTCTGAGCTCCGCCAATCACGAAGGTTTCTTGGCCGGCCACCGGTTACACTGGAGCCACCCCCGCCACCATTAAGGCGAAAGCTAGACCAACAAGGGTCTTTTGAAGCGACCAGGTTACAAACCATTCTGCCTGACCCACCCCCTGAGGAATCGACCATTTTGGACCTTGAAGCAACCGCTCTTGGCCCGGTTGAAACCCCAAACACTGATTTCTTGGCACCTTTAATTGTACCAATTCAATTTCACGAGTGCCAGACAGTGTTGCACACAACAATGGAAAAAAATGTTGTTACTCCTTCTTGGAATTCTTCAATTCCCACCACGGTTGTCACCACAGGAGAGCTTTCATATCCTAACCCACTATCGTTGGTCTGAGCCACCATGGTCTCAACCGCAAATACTTTTCATAGTGGTCCGATCCCGTCTTTGGCGGTGGCCACAACCCCTTTCATACCAAGTATGACAGGCCCTCCGTTCTCATACGGGATGCCTAGTTCGGGTACAAGTCCTATACTTTCCTACTCCACTTTATAGACTTTGGGTCTGGGGGTAGGTAGCTCTAGTGCTCCTCTGTAAGGTCACATGGGGGGAACTCCTGTCCCTTTTAATGCTTCTCCTTACGGAGGAGGTCATATCCCTCCTTCGTTCCCTTCACTCGGTGGCTCGCATCAACAATCTGCTAGGCAACCTACACACAATAGTTTATTTGGAATGGGGAGTCAAGGACCACCTTCGCATAGTATGTCAGTAGGTTCGACATCATTTTTTGGTAACGAAACGTTTGGTAACAACACCTTCTCATTAGCCGCTTTCCCGACTGGGGGAAACGCCATTTTTGGACAATCTACGCCTGTGCAGGGTACTATTCCTGCACAGGGGGAAAACCTAGCAGGACCTTGGAATTTAGGGTAGGGATTTGTTTCCTCATCCCGAATGTCGATCTGGGGTAATTCTTTCCACAATCAATGGAACCCCAAAAAAAATACTATGCCTATCCCCACGGGACCAACATGGGGTAATCCTTCCCAAAGTCCTTCGAATATAATGCACACCCAACCATCTATGTCCTATTTGGGAAATTAGCCGATGATGTCTCCACATATGCAAAATCCTTATGCTGGCCAGGGCCACGGTTTCTACCAGAATCTAGGCTAGCAGCCAAACTTTTCCTGGCAACCTAGTGCCAGTCAAACACCAGGCCCCTTTTTCCCAGGTTATCAGCAACAACCCAAACTACCATTCCTGGCGACATTACATTAGCCAGATTTGACAAGGTTATTGAATGACCCTATTTGTCATGATCCACGTTGGCCTCCTATGCTGACGAAGTTTCCTTCATACATTCCAAAGTTTGAATACAAGCCTAATGAAGATCTAGGAGATCATGTGACTACCTTCCATATTTGGTGCTCATCTAACTCATTGAAACATGACTCCGTACAGTTGCGATTGTTTCAACATACTCTCATTGGGAGTGCCGCGAAATGGTGCATTGAGCTCGATCGCTCAAGATACTCTTCTTTTGGAAAATTGGTGATGGCTTTCCTGAACCATTTCTAGTTACCTGTGAGATACGACGCTGGCATAGAGCTGCTCACCAATTTTGAACAGAAAACAACGGACCATATATCTGATCACATCCGAGAATGGAGATGTCAGAATAGTTTAATCAAAGTACCAGTCCCACTAGCATTCCTACTTGAGTGGTTCCTTAAGTCTTTGGTCCCGCAGTTATCCAAAGGCGTTGCGACGTCTGGAGTTTTCTCCGAAGAAGATGCCATCGTGAGGGCTCAACAGTTTGAGCTCATCTATTCTCAGTCTGGTTTATTATACAAATCTTTCCAGATGCGCCACGTTCAATACTGGATAAAACTAGACAGAGAGTTGGACCACATGCCGATGGTATTGTTGGTTTAGCACAAACAAATCCCATTGAGCAACTGATGCAGCAATTGCAATAGTTGTTGATACAACACACAACATCTAGCCAAACTACTTCTTTGGCTGCTCCCCCTACCAAAACATCGAATGTACACACAGTGCAATCAACTAATCCAAAGGCCACCCAACAGCCTGAAGGAAAGAAAAAATAATGAAATAAGGGTAAGGGGGATAAGAAACCCACCGATAATGCTGATGGGGACAACACTGAGAGACGAAAGGTGAGGTATCCACGCAACTTGTGCGCGGAAGACCACCCAACCCATCTATGTCCTCGACTTGTAGAAGCCCAAAAGTTTGTGACGCAGCAACAGCCTGCTGTGTTGACCAATCCATTTCAACATGGGAAAAATTTAACCCAAGCCTCTGCAAGAACAGAAGTGGGTAGCCAAGAACCCCCTCCGCCTGCGAACAACCCTGCATCTGCAAATGTATATATGGTGAAGGGTGGTGCTTTTATATTGACTAGAGTGTATGACTATAGTAAACCAAGCACTTCTGAGAAGGGTAAAGAAGTTGAACTCGCATCTCTTCCTATAAAGATTGAGAAGACATTGGGTGAAACAATGACACGCATTCCCAAAGGGGCATTCAAAAAAGCTTCTCATAACCCAAATGCAAGGGCCACCCAGAACTACTCTGTGGTGGAAGATTTATTACAAACCCCTTGTGCGATGTCCGCTTTGGAGGTCCTCCAAAGCTGCCCTTCTTAGAGGAAATCCTTGTTAACCTCTTTAAGATCTACTGAGACTTGTAATTCGGGTACAATCATGTTGGATACAACCGACTTAAAACTTCATTTTCCTTACTATGAAGCATTTTAGATAGTAGTGGCTTATCCCACGAAAACTTTTACTCATAATATTTTCCGCACGATGGTTGATGAGGGTGCCTTGACATGTGTTATGTCATTGGCATGTTGGAAGGCCATTGGCCAGCCCATTTTGTCTCCATCACCTACTCTCCTCACCGCTTTTGACAGTCGTTCGTTCCGACCACATGGTATCATTCCTTCTTGCCTCGTCCAGTTAGGAGGGAAGATCATGTGTGTCAAAGTAGAGGTAGTCAATGCTCCCCTCGACTATAACCTCTTGTTAGGAAGGAGTTGGACTTATGCCATGCAAGATATGGTTGCTACAGTTTTTTGGGTCTTGTTGTTTCCACATGAGGGCCGGATAGTGACCATCGATCAATTTTCTTTCTCCAGACCTGACCCAGCATTAGGGGCATCCATAGTCCCAATGATTGATAATCCTTAACCATGTGTCATCAATGTAGGGGTTGGTTTGTGCCCATCTTTAATGTTGACCTTCAATTACCCGCCCCCTCAAGGCGATATCAAGTTTATATCCAATCACCATAAGGTTGAGATTTTTCAAGTTTCGTCAGTCCTCATGACATACTTCTATGATCCGTGGATACTTTCTTCCCCATCAGCCATGATGGATGAGGCAGGGCACCTGGGTATGTCCATGCCCTTGTCCGCCACTGAAGTAGAATACTCTTTAGTCCAGCAAGCTTCAGCTAACACTGATCCAACTCCTGCACAAGAGTTAGATCCACTTCTAGAGCCTATTTGGGCTCATGGTTCTCTCGCTAACACCAATTCATTAGACTTAGTCTTGCCCTCTAACAAAGCAGTAATTGAAGAAATGACTAGTCCAGACAAACCTTGGGAAGATCTTCATCACGGATCATATTTCCTCCCAAAGTTAAGCCGAATCGAAGTAGGATCATTCACCATGAATATGACTGGAGATAGGTCTTTTCATACTAATCCCTTAGCTACGCACGAGATCTATGCTGAGGGTAATATGGAAACCATTGCTGAATTGACACCTATCAATATCTTTAGAACCCCTGGCATCATAGACAATGTTTTCATCGGAGCATATAGCTCCCCCAAGGAGATGCCAAGCATCGAACCACAAAGAGTCTATCATGAGCTAACTTTGTTGTTTTTCAAGCTTTCTTTGAGATCTAAAAGCAACATCCGGCGAGACTGTATTTATGCTTTTCGATCTAGTTCGGTTTAACTAAGAAAAGTAACCATTATGGAGTCTTCTTTAAGCCCTTTTCAGACTCCTTAAAGATGAAAAGATTACCGAGTGACCTTGCTTCTTCACACTCATTCAATTGGTCTAGAAGAACATTCCTTAAATAGGTCTTCTTTTAAACCCTTTCTAGACCCTTTAAACATGAAAAGATTGTCGAGCGATCTTGCGACCTTTCACGCTTGTTAAACTGAAATTTGAAGTCACGTCTGTTTGGCGGTAGTTTACCCATTTTTTGTTCTGGAGAGCCACCTGTACGAACAAAGGTATACTCTATGGAACTTCCATTCTTTAGAAGAGTACTCTTAGGTATGATTTTATCCCCTTTTTAGGCCAGAGGGACTAAAATTACAAAAAAGGAACCCCCACGGAGTCCATAGTTAAGCTCTTTTTAGACTCCCTAAAATTGAAAAGATTGTTGAGTGACCTTATTCTTTCACACTCGTTAAAATGGTCCAGAAGAACATTCCTGATGGAGTCCATAATTAAGCTTTTTTTAGACTCCTTAAAAGTGGAAAAATGGTCGAGTGATCCTGTCTTTATCACACTCGTTAAAATGGTTTTGAATAGACATCTTGTCGGTGCCAGTTTACCCCTTTTTTGAACTGGCTAGACTATCTTCGAAAAAGGTACCCCAATGAAGTCTCCTTTCATGTTTTTTTAGACTCTCTAAATATGAAAAACCACCGAGATTACCTTCTCTGGGCTCATTAAACTTACATCAAAGGATGTTACCATTGTGTGTTTTGTTAACCGCATTTTCATACCTTATACACCAGCCTTGTAACTGTTTGCTTCTGTGTCTTAACACCTTTGGGCCCCGGAGGATTTTTCCCGAGTATTATTCTACTAAAACATTAGTCTTGTCCTTGTGCCTTGAGATTGTATGTTTGCAACATTCGTTCCTTCTTTGTAACATAATATTCCTTTATTCTTTTTCCACAATTATTGAAAAGAACAAAAAAATCAAATATACCCCAAAAAGAGGAAGGGAAAAGTATTTTCTTTATTGGCAGCATAATGAGTTGCCCTTGGATAAAGCACATTTGTTCATTTGTTCATCATACTATGGGATGTAGTATGACCTTAGGAAGCTTTTTCTCACTATATAGAGTTGTGTCCTCCACCATTTGGTTATCCTTCCAAACATATGGAGAGTTTGCGTTGCCTCCTTCTTCATAGACTTATGATTAACATACATGCTGCTTGAGTCTCATTATTTGTCATGCTATTATCCAATGGAAGATTGTCCCCAAGCCTGAGTTGGCCCCTCTGCAATATGTCTCTTCTCCTCATACCCGACCATCCTGAACATCCAATCAAGTCCTTGTTCGAAATCACTAAATCCTCCAGTCTGATCATCAAGATTATCAATTCCATGACTCACGATTCATCGAAGACCTCTAGGTACTACAGTCGTACACTCATATTACACTCCTACTTGAGTTTTGAAGATTTTGAAGTTGTTTCTCAAGCTCTGAAGATCTCATCTCCAGCCATCAGGCCGAATCAGCTTCTGGAAGATGGATACTCTATATGTATATCTTTCTAATTTCGAGATGTATCTCCACTGTGTATTGTTCGCAGATACTCTTTATAGTTATTTGACATGGATCTATAGTTTATTTGATTGGTAGCCATGATTCTATTTTATCCCAATCATGGGTATGCCCACCTCGGTGAGACATTTGTTATTTTGCAGATGACACCTCCTAGTTCTTGATCCTTGGTCTCAATCGTTTGACACATCAGTAAATATTGGTAATGTATTTCGGCCATCAGATGCTCTTTTGACCTCACATATTAGGGGGCATCTGTTATAACCCTAAATTGCACCAGACATGCTTACCTGGCATCAGGCCATGTCATAGCCCTTCTTTTCCAAAAACTAGTAAACAACTCTTCTAAAAGCTCCATTTTTAAAAGTCCATGCTAGCTGGCCCACTACAGCCTGCGTGGATCTACAGTGTCCACGCTAGCAAGCCCACTATAGCCCGCGTGGACCTTCAGAAGCACGAAAAAAGGAAAGTTGTCAACAGAATAAAATTCTATGGGTGAGTTAACTGAAAATCCCAACCGTGCATGGCCGAGGGTTCGTCCAAATACCTAGCTCCTTCTAGCCTATAAAAGAAGGGGTAGGGGTCCCATTTGGAGGAGGAAAAATATAGCAAAGAAACTCTCCCCATTTATGTATTCCCATTTTCCCAACCCTTTAGCCCTTCCTTGTACCAAAGGAGATTCAAAGAAAAGCAGTTGAAGGACAGAAGAAGAGGAGCCTAGGATCAAGTTCAAGGAGCGGTGGTCGGTATCAACTTTTGTAAGTTGACTCATTCTAAGTAATAAAGAAAATGCTTTCCCCATCCCAATTCATGAACTGTTTATAGTTTGATCAGTATATGTTTGGATTTCTAACCCGTTAGTATATAATTAGTATGCATGCATAGTTGTTGTTTATCTTGGATGCAGGTCATCTTTGGAAGAAGTATTGTGAACAAGTAATCAAGCACAACGGAGGATCGACATCAAACGCCAGGAATGAGGTAGGTTGATCTTTCCATGCATTTACTAAGAAAAGGGGATTTAAATCTAGGGATGAAGGTAGAAAGTAATTTCTATTCGGTCATATATGCATGCTAAGTCTGAACTCTATTTGCTAGTCCATAAGGATATTTCCCCAACAACAGGGAAGTATTCCACAAAGAATGCAGTATATGTTACAAAAGACTTATGCCACAGAGAAGCACGATACACAGATGAAGGAAGTATTCCACATAGAGTGCAATATATTACTAAAATATTATTCTACCAAGAAGCATGATGCATATATGGGGATATACTTCATAGAGAATAAGCATTGCAAGTATAGGTGTATATATATAAACAAGCTGACTCACAAATATGTTCTTTTATACACAAAAATTTCCATAGAGAACATTAGGCTATTTAGATGGAGGAGATAAGTCAACGAGATGCATATTGTATTTGCAAAGAAACTAATGGATAGGGTGTTTATACCTAGGGTATTATCTCGTATAAAACATGTGCTTCTTGGACAAATAAACACCGTAAAGAAAAACCCTAAACAATATAAGAACCCCTATAGAAACTGTTCAAGAAGGGTATAGAGTACTCACTATGCCTATGGATATCCTTCACAAAGTCGAAGGCCGTGAAAGGGCTGAACACCATAATAGAGATGAAGATCATAACAGACCTGAATTTCCTAACAGATCCAGATGTCAGTGTTGGATGCGAGGGTAAACAGAGAAATGACCAAGAAAAACGAGACCCAAGAGATTAGTTATGAAGGAGTACTAGCACCTTGAACTTCTCAATGGTAGGAGGAACGTCAGGTATGCCACCCCACTCCTTTCCATGTGGGTTGTCTAACGTGTCGAAGCCTCAATGGGTGGTTCAAATAGTGACAGGCCTAGAGAGTAATAGGATGGTCAGTTCGCCATTAATCGATGTTCCCTAGTTTTAATGCCAAGACCAAATGTTCGTCGAGGTGCAAATATGACCTGGCTC
The DNA here is from genome assembly GCA_900067695.1 of Picea abies. Lineage (NCBI taxonomy): Eukaryota > Viridiplantae > Streptophyta > Pinopsida > Pinales > Pinaceae > Picea > Picea abies. Next base: position 16,833 of record CBVK0100043265.1, read on the forward strand.
CCACCTTTACTTTCATTTCAAACCCTTTTAAATGTTCATTTAACAGGTAACACAATGTCGGATCAGTAATAACTTACCCTAGTATAACTTCATAATTAGACTATACTACATGTTGTATGTTACTCTAGATTACTACTATGGAACGTTCTTAGTAGGGGGTGATTTTACCCTAGCACATGGAATATGATATATAATGGTAAATATAGTATAGTCATAGCCCTTAATCCAAGTCTCGACCTATATGATATGTATTGTTTATGCATAGCATAGTTTATATGAGTGGGAAGGATATTGTTATGACTTTGAGTAAGGTTAGTATGTGTTCGATGAAAACCCCAACATTATTTTATAATCAAACTTTATAACAATAATGAGAGTAAGAAACGTGAATGCAATAGATCTAGTCGAGTAACACTTGTATGGGCATAAACAATGATGTAAATTTATAAAGAGTATTTCATATGTCATGTTAGATTGGATAGTTTATATTCGTTTTCCCCTATTCATTTTTTTTTAATTAAAGTGAAATTTGGGGTATGTTATAGACATTATGATGCAGGAGCATCGCCAACACATCAAGCGAGCCAGTGTGGAGCGAAAGACAGCTGGACAACCAACACAAATTTTGAAAATGCCTTCGGACTGTTGCGCAAAATCTTAAATGAGTCAATTAAGAGGTGGCGCACTTGTACATTGTAAATGGACCTTGAGCGGATAACTCTCGTCCTTAGGTAGATAGTTGGCATTTAATAGACTTAATGCTGGTAAATAGGAATTTAAGTCTAGATTTGATAGTTTAGAGTCCAGGAGGGAAAACGGATATAGACGCCCTCATTGTATCATTGTATTATTATCAATTCAGGAAAAGTAGAAGAGCAAGCATAGAATTGTATGAAGAACACCCATGTACAGACATTTGAATTAATAGAAGAACTCTGATTCAAATTCATGGATTGTGTTGATTCTCTGTGTTGATGTTGATATGCTCATGAATGTCCATTTCCTGTCATACATTTTCTTTTATATGCCGTGTGTGTGATTTCATGGTTGAATTGAAGTTTGAGAGGGTGAGTGAATGAGTTTCCATTGTTTCTCTAATTGAGCCAGAGGATTCCTGCAAGGATTGCAGTTGAATTGTTTGCAAGGAGTGCGTTGACAGAAGGGTTCAATTAAAGATAGCTTTGTTCTCATTTCCTTGGAAGGTGCATTTAGGCACAATGTCATGCAAGGATTGCGTAGGCCAAGGGAAAGCCTCAGGGTTGCGAACCTTAGAGAAGTGTTAAAATACTGTTGCTGCAGGCGTACACAGAGTCAAGGAACTTCAACACTCAGGTGAGGTTGAAGGTTGCTGCAAGGAGTGCGTGCAAGAGATTTCTAGAGGACTTGAGACTCATGGAGAAGCCTAGGGAAGTTGCCATTTAAAATTTGAGGGAAGCGTCATAGGTTGGCGAGTGGATGAACAAGTCTTCATGGAGGAAGCACTTGATTCATCTCACAGGAAACATCCAAGGAAGGATGGACAGTCGAAACACTCTGAGGAGATTTCATGAATCACCGTAAGTCATTGGATTGGTAGTTAATTTCCTGTCCGCCGTCAGATTCGGCAGGAGTTACGCAGGAGTTACATTAGGAATCACGATCCGTGATATCCCGATAAGATCAGAACCCTCCATCAACAAGGATGCGTGTCAGGAGATCCGAGGAATTCGTGGATCAGAGTATCAGGGTTTTCAAAAACAAGATACTTAAACCAGTTGAAATCGCGGTCTGCGATATCCTGACGGGAGAGTTGGGTGGGCCACAGCAGGAGATAGTGGAGGACAGGTGGCACCGTATCAAGGATCGGGAAAAGGTAAGTTCTGAATCCTTTGGCATCAGGGTTCGTGATCCCGCGAATTTTGAAATCCCGATAGAGTTGACCAGGAGCTAAAGAGACAGCCCACATGTGCATCAGAGTTTCATTGCATCGGGTATCGAGAGTCGACGAATAAAAGTGCATGAAATCGCGAGTAGTGAAATCGAAATAACATAAGTCCCGATAAATGTGGGAAGAGGTCAGCGTTGAATAAGGCATCGGGTCTTGGGGATTCGAGAGCCCAGTGATTGACCGTTAGATTCGTTAAGTCGCGAGTTCTGATTCCCCGATAAAGTTAAGAAAGGGGGAGATCGTGTGAAGAGAGAGAATCTGTGGGACGCAGATTTTCCGATAGGGAAATAGAGGAACCTTGGAGTTCTTCGGGATGAGAGGAAAAGAAGATCTTGTGTGAGAGGGCGTGCTCTAAGGAGTGCAACTGCATTATCAGGTGGTATCAGAGTGAGGATGACTCTCTTCTTTCTGTAGCAGAAGAGAAAGAATTCACCATGCCGCCCAAAAGAGAGAGACAATCACCCGATCCAGAGGATAGGGAGGTGCGGAGAAGAGGCAAGCCAGTAGGAAATCGATAAATGGAGATACAGATGCATGATCTTCGAGAAAGACTTGAGGAGATGGAGACAGCGCAAAGACGCACAACTAGTGCAGGGGATCTTAGTGATTCTGACAATGAAGTCAAGGATGAACAAGAGGAAGAAGTTGCAGCCGAGGATGCAGCGAATGAAGGCCTAATTAAAGATATTGCATGGATGGGTGTGAAGGCAAGAATGGACATTCCAGTTTACGAGGGAAACTTGGATGCAGATGAGCTTCTAGACTGGATTAGAGCTCTTGATACCTACTTCGATTATGAGGAGATCTAAGAGGACAAGAAATTTAGGCATGCTGTCACGCGCTTGAAGGGACATGCAGCATTGTGGTGGGATGAATTGCAAGCAGATAGATGTTTCGAAGGAAAGAAGAAGATCAAGAGTTGGGATCGAATGATTGGGAAGATGAAAGCGAAGTTCATCCCGAGAGACTATCAAATCACTCTGTTCAGGAGGATGCAGAACCTGAGACAAAAAATGATGACAGTGAAGGAATACACTGAAGAATTCTATCGACTGAACATCAGAGCAGGTCATCAGGAGAGCGATGATGAGAAACTCACCAGATATATGAATGGTCTGAGATATGACATTCAGGATGAATTAAGAATGGTTACCATCAGGACGATGGAGGATGCTTATCATATGGCTTTGAAAGCAGAGGAGAAGCTGAGCCGTAAGAAAGGTCAGCGAGGGCGAGGCAGAAGTCAGCCCAGAGGCAAAGCAGCTGCCCAGGACAAATACCAAAAGCCCAAGGAGGAATGAAAGAAACCTCAGGGTAAAGTTGAAAGAGGTGGAACCTCACAGAGAGGGCCATATGTTGAACAGAGAGGGTAGCATACAGAGCAGAGAGGAGATTGTGTTGTCGCAAACACTTTTCCTCATACCAGAGGTAGAGGAAGAGGCCGAGGTGGAGTAATCACTTGCTTCACATGTGGGAAGAATGGGCACAGGTCATTTGAGTGTCCAGAGAAAAAGAAGGACATTGGAGAAGCTCACATCGTCGAAGCGCAGAAGTGGGATGCTGAGGCCAAAGATGCAGAAGGCGGAAGGTCACTGATGATGTGTAAAGTTCTCTTAACACCAGGAAAGGAGGTGGAGGACTCCGCTCAAAGGACCAGACTTTTGAGAACAACTTGCAAAACCAAGGATAGGGTGTGCAAGGTTATTGTGGACATCAGTAGCACAGATAATCTCATTTCAACCGAGATGGTAGAGAAGCTAGAGCTGGAGACAACTGATCACCCGAGTCCATACAAAGTTTTATGGCTACAAAAAGGACACCAGGTAACTGTTACTAAACAATGCTTGGTTGAATTTAAAATAGGAGGGTATAATGATAAAGTACTCTGTGATGTCATTCCTATGGATGTATGTCATTTATTGTTGGGTATACCATGGAAATATGACAGAAATGTGATTCATGATGGGAGAATGAACACATACACTTTAGAGAAGAATGGGAGAACCCATATGTTGCTTCTGATAAAGGATAAGGAGGTGAAGCCGGAAGTAAACAACACAGTACTTCTCATGAGTGGGAAGGAACTTCTTAATGAGGTGAATAAGAAAGAATATCCACAATTCTGTGTGGTCAGGAAGCCGAGGATTGTTTTGACTAGCACAAAAGTGGATGATTTGCCAGATGAAATTCAAGAACTGCTGGGAGAGTTCGTTGATATCATAGTGGACGAATTACCTCGTTCATTGCCACCGATGAGAAGTGTGAGTCATCACATTGATCTCATACCAGGAGCTATTTTACTGAACAAATCCGTGTACAGATTGACACCACAGGAGAATGAAGAGGTCAAGTGGCAAGTTCAGGAGTTGTTGGACAAAGGATTAGTTAGAGAAAGTTTAAGCCCATGTGTTGTTCCGACAGTACTCAGTCCAAAGAAGGATGGAGGTTGGAGAATGTGTATCGACTCAAGAGCGATCAACAAAATAACCATCAGGTATATATTTCCATTGCCAAGAATGGATGATCTGATGGATTGCTTGAGCGGAGCAATTTTTTTTTCAAAGATAGATTTGAAAAGCAGATATCACCATATTCGCATGAGGGAAGGCGATGAATGGAAAACAGCCTTCAAAACCAACGAAGGGCTGTATGAGTGGTTAGTTATGCCATTTGGCTTGACAAATGCACCAAGTAGCTTTATGAGGTTGATGAATGAAGTCCTGAAAGAATTCATCGGGAAGTTCATCATTGTGTATTTGGATGATATACTGATTTACAGTAAATCAGAGGCTGAACATTTGAATCATTTGGCCATTGTGATGAGGAAGCTACAGTAGGAGAATCTATTGATAAATATGAAGAAGTCCTCATTTATGAAGACATAGCTCATTTACTTGGGTTTTGTTATTTCAGCTAACGAGTCGAAGATGGACCCGAATAAGGTAGAACTGATCAAAAATTGGCCATCACCGAGAAATATTTTCGAGGTGAGAAGTTTTCATGGTTTGGCTAGTTTCTACTGAAAATTCATCAGGAATTTCAGTGGGATCAGTGAAGCAATGATGGATACAGTGAAGAAGCGGCATAAATCTTTTCACTGGACAGCAGAGGCTGAGAAGAGCTTCAATCTGTTGAAGCAAAAGATCACGGAACAACCGGTTTTGGTGTTGCCGGATTTTCAGAAAACATTTCAGGTGAAGTGTGATGCAAGTGGGTTTTCTATAGGAGTGGTCTTGAGTTAGGAAGACAGGTCGGTTGCATATTTCAGTGAGAAGCTGGATGAAGAGAAACTGAAATACTCCATTTATGATAAAGAATTTTACGCTATCATACAAGCATTGATGAAGTGGAGGCATTACTTGATCCCAAAAGAATTTGTATTGTACAATGAGAATCATGCTTTACAGTTTGTGACTCAATAGGAGAAGTTGAATCAGAAACATGAAAAATGGGTAGAGTATATGCAGAATTTCACATTTGTGATTACGCATATTTTGGGTATTGCTAACAAAGTGGCTGATGCTTTGAGCAGGAAGAGTTTGTTGCTGCAGGAATTCTGAGTCAAAACATTGGGGTTTGAAAACCTCAAGGACATGTACACAGGTGATGCAGATTTTGGAGAAGCATATGAAGCAGCTGAGAATCCAGTTCTCAGAGATCAGAGCCCTTGGATAGAGTATATGATTCAGGAGGGATTGTTGTTCAAAGGCAATCAACTATGTATTCCAGATTTCTCCATGAGGGAGAACCTGCTGAAGGAGAAGCACAGTGGTGGATTAGCAGGACATTTTGGTCATGAAAAAACATTTGCGAAGATGATTGAATCATATTTTTGGCCGAGAATGCGAGAATATGTCAAGAGGTTTGTTGACAGATGCAAAATTTGCAAGCATTCAAAAGAGAGAAAGCATAATGAAGGTTTTTATCAGCCATTTCCCATACTAGAGAGGCCATGGGAGGCGATTAGCATGGATTTTGTATTGGGGTTGCCAAGGACACAAAGAGTTCTTGATTCAATCTTTGTGGTAGTGGATAGGTTTTCCAATATGGCACACTTCATTCCATGCCAAAAAACCAGTGATGCGACTCACATCACAAATCTGTTTTTCAAGGAGGTCATTCGACTTCATGGATTGCCGAAAAGCATAGTTTCAAACAGAGATACCAAATTCATAGGGAATTTTTGGAGGACCTTATGAAAGAATCTAGGAACTAACTTGGCATTTAGTTCTTCTTATCATCCTCAGATAGATGGACAAACAGAAGTGGTCAACATAAGTCTGGGAGACTTGCTGAGGAGCTTGGTGACAGAGCACCATAGTAGTTGGGATAGCATATTACCACAGGCAGAGTTCGCATACAACAATTCAGTGAATCGGAGCACAGGGAAGAGTCCATTTCAGGTTGTATATGGGATGCAACCAAGAGGGGTTTCAAAACTAAGGGATTCAGAACAGACTGCTACTAGCAGTGTTAGTGCAGAAGAATTCGCTGAAGCGATGAAGGAACTTCACAGCAGGGTGAAGGAGTAGTTGTCGGATACAAATCGCGAATATAAGCGCAGAGCAGATCAACATCGAAGACAACTTCAGTTTGAAGTTGGTGATCTATTTCTGACACATTTGAGGAAGGAAAGGTTCCCAAGGGGAACATACAATAAGCTGAAAATGAAGAAAATTGGGCCATGTAGGGTCCTGAAGAAATTTGGAGAAAATGCTTATGAGATTGAGTTGTCGGATGGCATTGGGATATCTCCGATATTCAATATCACAGATTTATACTCATATAGGGATGGAGAAGAAGAGACTGGAACGGAGAAACTCATGATCCAGTGGGTGAAACAACTGCCAGTTGTAGAGAAGCAGCAGATGGAATGCATACTGGACAAGAGAGTGGTCAAGAAGACTAGGAGAAAATAATACTTTGAGTATCTAGTCAAGTGGAAGAATCACCCAGTGGAAGACGCTAGCTGGGAGACTGAAGCAGTAATATAGAAGCATGGACAAACCGTGCAGGAGCTCATGGATAGGACCCCATGAAAGTTTTCAAGCCGAGGAGTATGATGCAGGAGCATCACCAACACATCAAGCGAGCCACCACGGAGTGGAAGATAGTTGGAAAACCAACACAAATTTTGAAAATGCCTTGGGAATGCTGCGTCAAATCTTAAATGGGTCATTTAAGAGGTGGTGCACTTGTACATTGTAAATGGACCTTGAGCAGATAGCTCTCGTCCTTAGGTAGATAGTCGACATTTAATAGACTTAATGCTGGTAGATAGGAAATCAAGTCTAGATTTGATAGTTTAGAGTCCAGGAGGGAAAATGGATATAGACACCCTCATTGTATCATTGTATTATTATCAATTCAGGAATAGAAGAAGAGAAAGTAGAGAATTGTATGAAGAACACCCATGTACAGACATTTGAATTAATAGAAGAACTCTGATTCAAATTCATGGTTTGTGTTGATTCTCTGTGTTGATGTTGATATGCTCATGAATGTCCATTTCCTGTCATACATTTTCTTTTATATGTGGTGTGTGTGATTTCATGGTTGAATTGGAGTTTGAGAGGGTGAGTGAATGAGTTTCCATTGTTTCTCTAATTGAGCCAGAGGATTCCTGCAAGGAGTGCAGTTGAATTGTCCGCAAGGAGTGTGTTGACAGAAGGGTTCAATTAAAGATAGCTTTGTTCTCGTTTCCTTCAAAGGTGCATTTAGGCACAGTGCCGTGCAAGGAGTGCACAAGCCAGGGGAAAGCCTCAAGGTTGCGAACCTAAGAGAAGTGTTAAAAGACTATTGCTACAGGCGTACACAGAGTCAAGGAACTTCAACACTCAAGTGAGGTTGAAGGTTGCCACAAGGAGTACGTGCAAGAGATTTCTAGAGGACTTGAGAGTCATGGAGAAGCCCAGGTAAGTTGCCATTTAAAATCTGAGGGAAGCGTCACAGGTTGGCGAGTGGATGAACAAGTCTTCATGGAGGAAGCACTTGATTCATCTCATAGGAAACATCCAAGGAAGGACAAACAGTCGAAACACTCTGAGGAGATTTCACGAATCGTTGCAAGCCATTGGATCGATAGTTAATTTCCCATCAGTCGTCAGATTCGGTAGGAGTTACACAGGGGTTAATCTCTAGTGCGTAGAGGAGAAGTCCTGGACAAGTCATCGGGATATTGAAGTCATCGGGAATCCCGAGAGTGCAGAAATCACGACGTCAGGAATCACAATCTGCGATATCCCGATAAGATCAGAACCCTCCATCAGTAGGGATGCGTGTCAGGAGATCCGAGGAAGTCGTGACAGGAGAGTTGGTTGGGCCACAGCAGAATATAGTGGAGGACAGGTGGCACCTTATCGAGGATCAAGAAAAGGTAAGTCCTGAATCCTTTGGCATCAGGGTTTGTGATCCCACAAATTCTAAAATCCCGATAGAGTTGACCAGGAGCTAAAGAGACATCCCACACATGCATCGGAGTTTCATTGCATCGGGTATCGGGAGTCGGTGAATCAAAGTGCATGAAATCGTGAGTAGTGAAATCGCGATAAGATAAGTCCCGATAGATACGGGAAGAGGTCAGCATTGACTAAGGCATTGGGTCTCAAGGATTCGAGAGCCCAGTGATCGACCATTAGACTCGCAAAGTCGCAAGTTTCGATTCCCTGATAAAGTTAAGAAAGGTGGAGATCGTGTGAAGAGAAAGAATCTGTGGAACGCAGATTTCTCGATAGGGAAATAGAGGAACCTTGGAGTTCTTCAGGCCGAGAGGAAAAGAAGATCCTATGTGAGTGGGCTTGCTCTGAGGAGTGCGGCTCCATCATCAAATTATGATATGTTTTTCATAACTACCATATTGACAATAAATGCATGTACTCCATTGTGCAGGCCTTTCACCACTGCAGTCACTACACTCTCAGGAAGGATATAGTGGTCCACATTTATCACAAGTTGTTGCAGTTCAAGCAGATAGAAGGAAAATTACAGAATGAACGCCATCAAAATTGGTCTACCTACTTGCCACATTTCCACCTTGGCATCAAGTGTAGGATAGGAAGTACCAACCATGTCCTTGATTTCCTCAAATGACCTCCAGTTGCGGCACTCACCATGGTGCTAGGCTCTTGTGGCCTCGAGACATTTGGATGGGGAGTGTTATCGCTCTAGGAAACTCTCCTAGGCTGTAAGTCGGAGATGCCTAGTAACTAACTCTTTTTGAAGCAATTTTCTAAATAAAAGTGTGAATTTGGAACAAGTCGGAGGAATGGATCAATTTTCACTCAAATCATGCATAAACACATCAAGATGGACAAGGCTTTCAACCACAAATGTTCAGAGAGTTGACAAATAAGTGATGGATGAAGAAATGACTATTATACCAGCAAAATCACATATAGACATATATGAATGGTTGATTACAATAATCACAAAAATATTTGCAGAGTTAAACTTATGAATGCAGTGATAAGATGACAGTTATCTGGCATTAGAAAAACATAACAACATGAATGTAACATCCAAGTGAAAATATAGAGTACACAAGAAGGTGAAATCTAAACAGGTTATGGCAAAAGAAGCTTGTATTACTTCATATGAAAATGAGAAGTTCTGAGTTACATAGTCTGAACAAGTCTCCAAAGTCGAACCTTGGTTCCTCCTCTATTCTAATATTTAAAGCATTACAAAGTGGTTCTTTGATCCTAAAAACATGGATCAAATCAACTAAAAATAGCTATTCAAAATCCATTGCAAAATAAGTGGGATGTTTCCCAGATTTGTCTCAATTGATTGTTGGTGATGTGTAGAACAACCTCCCAAGGCTAAAAGATCATTCTCCCATGGACACCAAGTCGAGTTGACTGATGTGGAAAAGTATCTTGTTTTTCAGTCCAAATGAAAGTGTCCATAGGCCTTTGAAATACCTCTTCTCTTCATGCTTTGTCAAACATAACTGTTGGGATGAACTTGATAATTCATCATTCATTCATTCAAGAAGGTCTTGGATATTTTCATATCAAAAATCCCCGATCTGTGCAAAAACTCATTCAATTCTGGACACACAGGCTTTCGGTGGTTGTCTGGGAAGATTTATGAGTAAGTTATCCACCGAAAGCGCCTATTTCGATGGTTAATGAGCACACTGTGGGCTCTCCTAAACCACCGAAAGTCAACCTTTGAAGAGCTTCAAAATTGCAAAAATGTCTATCCTGAATCCTCTTTTAACACTCAAACTTTCTTAGAGACCGTGCTCTTGATTCGTGCAGACCTACGAATCTTTGCTGACTGTGTAGGAGGTTCTGGCGCATCCATTATTGTTGTGGCTATATTAGCAAAAGTGTCCAACCCAGTTTGTTTCTCCTCTGGTGATTCAAACTTCTTTAGCTTGAGCCTTAGAACCCTGAGCTGCCTGTATAATTTCATGTTTTCTCCGATTAACTCTCTATTTTTATCTTTGATTGTATCATGTTTTTCTTTGAGAGTTTGATTCTCTTTAAATAGTTCAGCATTTCTCTTGGTGAGATCTGGTTTTGCCTTTTTGATTACCCTCTCGAATACTTCCATCTCATAAATCTCTCGCAGAAGCTTATTGATTTTCTTGGTCTTACCTTTCTGAGGCCTGCTTGATGAAGCTTCTGCTTTTGGTTGCCTGTGTGTTTCTGAAGGCTTTGATGGAGGCATATTTATCTTCAGTTTTGCATCCTGTTTGATCTGTGAGTTATCCTGTGTTTTTGCTATCCCCTGCTCTGAATCAGAGTCACTATAAGGTAGGTTGAGAGGGTTTTTCCCTGTGACAAGGTTTCTGTCTTCAAATTTTAATTTCATTGTGATTCCTCCCTGCTTACTGGGTGATGTTTTTATAGAATCCATGGGCATCGAAATTCCCTTCCTCCTCCTGTGACTACTCTTGGGAGTAGGATCGTTTCTGCATCTAGACTTCTTTGCTTTTATCTCTGGAGGTTTTTCTGTCTGAAACTCACTCTAGAACAAGAAGAAACTCCATTCTATTTGCTTCCTCTGAAGAGCTTCTTTGACAAGGAGGGTAATCAACCCTTGATGTGATATTCTGTTTATAACTTTAGTAGGCGGAGTTTTTACCTATTTTTCCATCTTAATCAAGGTTCTATGAAAAAAGTAGGGTAGGTTTAAGTGTTCTCTGCCTGTGAAGTGGTTCAACAGTTTAAAATGATAGTACATCACCCTGTTATAGCGCCCTTCACAGGTGATGTATACCAAAATTGCCTTTAGTAGTAACTGCCACTTTGGCTCCAGATAGGACATGGGAATGTCCTTCTTCCATGTCAAAGATTTGTGGATTGGTAACAGATAGGACCTAAACTCAACATTTGAAGGTGAAGAGGTTTTAAACCAGTAGTTCCCTGTTCTGGATAACCCTGTGTATTCGGCAATAGCTGCTTCATCTATAATGAACTCCTCTCTGCCTATTTTTGCAATCCTTCCATCGTATGAGAGGGCAAATGCTTCAACAACTTGTTGGTGGAAGGTTGTCAATTTTTCACAATAGGTGAAAAATCTGACCTGTTTGAAATGCTCTGTGACCTCTGGATGATCTTCAAAGTACCACATGCCATCTTTCTCGGACCTCAAAGCAGGACTTACTTTTGACATGACTCAATACCGACTGTACCTAAAACTGTGGGGGATAGAAAATATTCGGGAGGTAATGATTCTGGGACTTATGCAAACAAAACCCAGTGAAATCGGGAGACAAAGCATATGATTAATAACCTCACTAAGACACCTTCCCACTCTTGGATGACAGTCTAGCTTAGAAATGCCGAAACTTCAGCTTTTTGGGGGGCAATTGAATTGTTGAAACTTTGAAAGAAAACGGTTTCGGATCTTACCTGATAACTCTCTTAAGTTTCTTTGATTCGGGCTACCTGCTAAACTCGGAGACACTTCGACAATCGCCAGAGAACGCGGGATCAAAATTTTGAAAATGTGCTTTGCTGATAAGATCGTGGACTTGTGATTATCTTGAGCGATATTCAGGATCCATTATGACTCATTGAGTTTACAGATGAAGGGAAGATCTGGTAATGATGACTGCCATACTTATGACTGAAATGGAGGGAACCCCATACAATCATACCTGTCAATAACCATTCTGTGTGGATTTGAAATGATTATTTAAATGGATAAAACGCAGGTGCTTCGAACCTTTCAGCTGAACACCATGAATGTGCATCATCTCCCACAATGCGAGCTTTCGGCGGTTATATTTCTCATCATTGCAATGATTTTTGACATCTGGCTCGTGTGAAAGCACGAGCTTTCTTTCTGCTCGTTCAAACATTTTCGGTGGTTGCTTGCCTTCTGCCTCGACCCTTTATCTACCGAAAATGAACACTTTCGGTGGTTAATGAGCACGCTGGAGGCTTGCCTAAACCACCGAATCCTG
>CBVK0100043266.1:0-25783 GCA_900067695.1 Picea abies
AGATCGGTCTCGGCATTCCTGCTGAACCGCTCTTCCGATCTCACATGGCTATCCTCGCTCCTCGTGATTTCACAACTCATGACTTGGAGCACCCAAGTTTTTGGGCTCTCACCTGGTGAACCTCTAAGTTCGTGAGATCCCTTGATCTCTGCCACTTGTCCTCCTCATATGGATGGCTACGATTATCACACGGCTTCGCTACTCATGACTTCAAGACTTTCGGGACAAAAGTCTCGACCTCTTATCCTCTGATATGCCAAAATGGTGAATTTCTGACACATCGTCAATGTGGGTCCCACAATGGAACTTCCCGCATTTTTTGGAGTTTGGGACCTCACGACTTCACGAGTCCTGATGCTGAACTTTCAACTCTTCAACCCACAAAACTTCTAATTGGTCAATGAAGGTCTGACCTCCATTTCGGGGCGTATGCCACCTGTGCACTCTCATATGGATGGTCCAAATTCTCTTCGCAGCTTCACCACTCGCGAAGTTGAAGGACTTCCCTTTCTAACCTTCGATGTCTATATCCCCTATAAGGGTGATCTCGCGACATGTGTCCTTCCAATCGGACAGCTCAGACTCTTTCACTATTTCACAACTTCATCTTTTGCGACCTCACGAATATTGATGCAAGGGTTTTGACCCTTCAACTCACGAAAGTCCAAAATGAGATTTCACGAGTAATCCAACGACCCTTGTTGGCTTGGATCCCATGGTCAAATTTCTCCCAAACTTGCACTTGATGAATGTTGTCGTAACTCCTCTGCTCCTCTGTGAGATTTGGCAGCCCTTGGCACTTCGCGAATTCTCCTCGGAGAATTCCGACCATCCAATTCATCCTTGACGATTTCTATGAAATGAACACAGTATCTCTTCATGAAATTTATCCACTAGCAAACAATGTTGTTGCACCTCCTTTCGACACTTCAAGGCACTAGTCCTCTTGAGCTTTTCTTCGACAACTTTGAAGATCCTATGCCTCCTGAGCTTGATTGAAAAATCCTCAAGTCCTTTTGGGGAAAATTCTTGTGCGCACTCCTTGCGACAATTCTTCAAATACTTCCGAGTATTTGAAACTCTTTGACTCTACGCACTCCCTGCGACAACAGTCTTTCAACAATTTCCTCAGGTAGCAAAATCTGAGACTCTTCTTAGCCAGCGCACACTTTGCATGGATCCTGTGCTTAACTTGCACTTCTGCGAGAATGAGAACAATGTTATTCTTCCCGAGCTTGTAGAGACGAACTCTGACTTCTGTCAACGCACACCTTGCAGACAATTTCACTGCACTCCTTGCAGGAAAACTCTTGCTCAGACAAAGAAAAAATTTAAAATCATCCTTTACTCTCCCTCTCTTCATATTTTAGACATTCAACATGAAATAATACATTCACGCATCAAAGAAAATGCATAACAGAGAGTAAACAATCATATATCAATCAACATGTACAAATATAGAAAGCAATTGAACACCAAGAGTCTGAACTAAAGATCTTTGTATTAATCCCGAACCTCTATACATGGGTTTTTACTCTACATAGCTCTCTACTTCTTCTTCTCTATGCTCTATTGATCATGTTGCTGATGTTACAATGATACAAGTGAGGGTGTCTATATCTGTTTCCCCCCCGCTCCTAAAACTGTCTAATCTAGGAATTCAAAGCTACCTACTTACATTTATTAGCATAAATGCCTCTTAGTCCTTCAGACGAGAGAGAGATGCTCAAGGTTTGATTACAATCTACAAGTATGCTTTTTCTTAATTTTTTCATTTATGTTTGGCATATCAAACTTCAAACTTTCAAACAATTCATCATGTGCCAAAATGCGTTGGCGTTTTCCCCACGCTCGCTTGATGTTGGTGATGCTCCTGCATCATACTCCCTCGCTTGAAAATTTTCATGGGCTCCTGTCCATGAGCTCTCACATGGTCTGTCCATGCTTTTGGATCTCTTCTCCATTCTCCCAGCTGACATCTTCAACTAGATGTCCCTTCCACTTGACAACATATTCAAAATATTCCTTTCGCTTGGTCCTTTTACTAACTCTTTTGTCCAGTATGCTTTCCATCTGTGGATTCTCTGCAACTGGAATCTATTTAGTCCACTGAACCTCTAGTTATTCACTGTCTACTCCATCTTTGTATGGGTACAAATTTGAGACATTGAATATCGGAGAAATTCCGATCCCATCGGGTAATTCAATCTCATAAGCATTTGCCCCAAATTTCTTCAAGACCTTACATGGTTCAATCTTCTTCATCTTCAATTTGTTATATGTCCCCTTCGAGAATATATCCTTTCTCAGATGTGCCAGAATCATATCACTAACCTCAAGTTGAAGTTGTCTCCTGTGTTGATCTGCTTTGTGCTTATACTCTTGGCTTGAGTTCTGCAATCTCTCCTTCACCTGGCTATGAAGTTCCTTCATCGCTTCGGAAAAATTTTCTGCACTAGCACTTCTTATCTCATCCCATTCTGAATCCCTTATTTAAGATACTCCTCTTGGTTGTGTCCCATAAATAATTTGGAATGGACTTTGCCCTGTGCTTCTGTTGATTGAATCATTGTAAGAAAATTCCGCCTATGGCAGAATATTGTCCCACTGACTGTGGTGTTCTGTTACCAAGCTCCTCAACAAGTCTCCCAAATTTGTGTTCACAAATTCTGTCTGTCCATCCATCTGAGGATGATAAGATGAACTGAACAACAAGTTTGTTCCCAACTTTTTCCATAAGATTCTCTAGAAGTGTCCCACAAACTTGGTGTCTCGATCCGAAACTATGCTCCTTGGTAAGCCATGAAGTCAAACAACTTCTTTGAAAAACAGATTCACAAGGTGAGTTGCGTCACTAGTTTTCTAACATGGTATGAAGTGTTCCATTTTATAAAATCTATCCACTACCACAAAGATTGAGTCAAACCCTCTTTGTGTTCTCGATAGCCCCAATATGAAGTCCATGCTAACTACATCCCACAGCCTCTCTGGTACGGGTAACGGTTGATAAAAGCCTGCATTTTGCCTCTTCCCTTTTGAATGCTGACAAATTTTGCATCTGTCCATGAATCTTTTAATGTCTTCTCTCATTCCTAGAAAACAATATGACTCATTCAACTTTGAGAATGTCTTATCATGACCAAAATGCCTGACCAATCCTCCAATGTGTTTCTCCTTCAGCAAATTCTCCCTCATGGAGCATTCTGGAATACAAAGTTGATTACCCTTAAACAATAATCCTTCCTGGATCATGTATTTTTTCCATTGGCTTCTGTCCCTAAGAATTGGATTCTCAGTTGCTTCATACGCCTCTTTAAAATATGGATCATCTCTGTACATGTCCCTGAGATCATCAAAACCCAGTATTTTGACTATGAACTCCTGCAACAACAAAAATTTCCTGCTCAAAGCATCAACAACTTTGTTATCAGTTCCAGAAATATGCTAGTTACAAAAGTAAAGTTTTTCATGTATTCAACCCATTTAACATGTCTTTGATTCAACTTCTCCTATTGAGTCACAAATTTCAAAGCATGATTGTCACTGTATAAGACAAACTCCTTCGGGATTAAGTAATGTCTCCACTTCTTCAATGCCTGAATAATAGCATAGAACTCCTTGTCATACGTGGAGTATTTCACTTTGGCTTCATTCAACTTCTCGCTGAAGTATGCTATCGGCCTATCTTCTTGGCTCAAGACCGCCCCTACTGAAAATCCACTTGCATCACATTTTACTTGAAATGTCTTTTTAAAATCTGACAACACCGGAATTGGTTGTTCCGTGATTTTCTTCTTCAAAAAATTGAAGCCTTTATCAGCCTCTTCTGTCCAGTGAAAATACTTTTGTCTCTTCTTCACTGTGTCCATCATCGGTGCACTAATTCCACTGAAATTCTTGATGAAATTTCTGTAGAAACTATCCAATCCATCAAAACTTCTCACCTCAAATATACTCTTCGGTGATGGCCAATTCTTGATTACCTCCACCTTATCTGGATCCATCCTCAACTTATCTGTAGAAATAAAAAAAACCCAAATAAATGAGATCTGTCTTCATGAATGAGGATTTCTTCATATTTATCAACAACTTCTCTTGTTGTAGCCTCTTCATCATTGTAGCCAAATGTTTCAGATGCTCTACCTCTGTTTTACTGAAAATTGGTATGTCATCAAGATACACAATGAAAAATTTTCTGATGAAATCCCTCAGGACTTCATTCATCAACCTCATGAAGGTACTTGGCATGTTCGTTAAGCCAAACGACATAACAGGCCATTCATACAACCCTTCATTAGTCTTGAATGTTGTCTTCCATTCATCACCTTCTCTCATATGAATCTAGTGATATCCACTTTTCAAATCAATCTTCGAAAAAAATTTGGCTCCACTCAAGCAATCCATCAAATCATCCATCCTTGGAAATGGAAATCTGTACCTAATGGTTATCTTGTTGATTTCCCTCGAGTTAGTACACATCCTCCAGCCTCTATCTTTCTTTGGACTGAGCACTATTGGAACAACACATGGACTCAAGCTTTCTCTAACCAATCCTTTGTCCATTAAGTCCTGGACCTG
Organism: Picea abies; assembly: GCA_900067695.1. NCBI lineage: Eukaryota > Viridiplantae > Streptophyta > Pinopsida > Pinales > Pinaceae > Picea > Picea abies. The sequence goes on from CBVK0100043266.1 coordinate 4,579, forward strand.
TCTTTTGACTTCTTCATTCTACTGCGATGTCAATCTATATGCTTCTTTGTTTGGTAAACTAGCTCTAGGTATGAGATCAAATGATGACTCGCACTTCTGATCGGTGGCAACGAATGAGGTAATTCATCCACTACTATGTCAACAAACTCTTCCAACAGTTTTTGAACCTCTTCCGGTAAATCATCTACCCTTGTACTGGTTAAAACAATTTTAGGCTTCCTGACCACAATGAATTGTGGTTCCTCCTTCTTCTTAACTTATGTAAGAATTTCCTTCCCACTCATGAGAAGTACAGTGTTGCTTACTTTAGGTTTCACCTCCTTGTGTTTGATTGGAAGCAACATGTGAGTTCTCCCATTCTTCTCTAGGGTGTATGTGTTCTTACTCCCATCATGAATCACATTTATGTCATACTGCCACGGTCTACCTAGAATTAGATGAAAAACATCCATGGGAATAACATCACAGAGTATTTCATCTTTATACCCACCTATTTTAAATTCAACTAAACATTGTTTAGTGACATTTACCCGATGTCCTTTTTGTAGCCATGAAACTCTATATGGACTCGGATGTTCAACGATCTCCAACTCCAGCTTTTCTACCCTCTCTATGGAAACGAGATTATCTATGCTACCACTATCCACCATGACCTTGCATACCCTGTCCTTGGTTTTGCAAACAGTTCGAAAAAGACTGTTTCTTTGCACTAGATTGTCCACCTCCTTCTCTGGCGTGAAGAGAAATTTTCACATCATCAACGATCTTCTTCCTTCAACATATTCTGTGTCAAAATTCCGCCTCTGTGCTTCGACGATGTGATTTTCACCACCTTATTTCTTTTTGTTTGGACACTCATAAGATTTATGTCTGACCTTTCCACATGTGAAGCATTTCACTACTCCACCTCTTCCTCTTCCTCTACCTCTAGTATGAGGAAAAATGTTTCCATCAGCATACTGACCTCTCTGTTCTGTATGCTGACCTCTCTGTGAGGTTCCACCTCTCTCAGTTTGAGTCTAAGGTTTCTTCCATTCATCCTTATGTTTCTGATTTCTATCCTAGGAAACTAATTTGCCTCTGGCTTGACTTCTGCCTCAGCCTCTTTGACCTTGTTTTCGACTCATCTTCTCTTCAGCTTTTAGGGCCATCTGATAAGAATCTTCCACTGTTCGGATGGTCATCATGATCATCTCATCCTAAATGTCATATCTTAGACCATTCATATACCTAGAAACTTTTTCATCATCGTTTTCCCGATGACCTGCTCTGATGTTCAGCCTGTAGAATTCTTTAGTGTACTCCTTCACTGACATCAGTTTCTATCTCAAATTTTGCATTCTCTGAAATAGAGTAATTTGGTAATCCCTAGGAATGAATTTCTCCTTCATCTTTGCAATCATCCTATCCCAACTCTTTATCTTATTCTTGCCTTTGTAGTGTTTGTTAGCTTGTAGCTCATACCACCATAATGTTGCATGTCCTTTAAGTCTTGTGACAACATGTTTGACCTTTTTGTCTTCCTGAACATCTTCATAGTCAAAATATGTGTCCAGAGCTCTAATCCAGTCTAGAATCTCTTCAACATCCAAGTTTCCCTCATATACTAGAATATCCATTTATTCCTTAGAAACCATTCTTACAATATCCCTAAGTAGGCGTTCATTTGTTGCATCTTCTACTGTGACTTATTCTCCTTCATGTCCAGCTTCATTTTCACTTTCGGAATCACTAACATCTCCAACACCAGTTGTGTGCCTTTGTGTTCTCTCCATGTCCTCGAGTCTGGAGTGTATGTCATGCATCTCTCTTTCCATGGCTGGATTGGGCACCTCCCTACCCCTTCCTCTTGGCATTTCCCTTTCCTCTGGCAGATCAGGTGTTTGTCTGTCTCTTCTTATTGGCAGCATGGTAAATCTTTCTTTTCTCTGCTACAGAAAGAAAAGAAATATTTCTTTTCTCTGATACCAATTTGATGTAGACCTATCAGCCCTTAGACCGAGATCCGTTCACAGGATCATTCTCTATCCCCTTGAGTCAGATTGGCTCTTTCGATTCCTCGCAAGAATATTAATTTTATCGATCCATAGGTCCTTTTCGCAACTTGCAATCTCACAAGTTTGCAAGTCGTGACTTTCGACTCTTCCTTCTCAAATCTGCGATACCCGATATCATGAAATGGTTACGACTCCTTCTCTGTCATCACCTTCTATGTGTGAGCACCAGCTAGGCTTAAATTCCAGCGCCTCTCGCAACTCGCCACTTCTCTCACGTACTCTTGTCTCACGAATTCCCGAGACGTGAGAGGTCAACAAAATATTGAATCCTTCCTCCAGGCAGCGCGTGTCCGCCTGTCTACTTCCTGGGCCCACCTTGTGGTTCTGCCACGTGTCCGCACTCATGCCTCGGCTCTTGGCACTTCGCGACTTCTAATGTTGAAAGCGATTCCTTTCAACCACCAAACCCCTAAATGCACAAAATGTGATCGGGTTCCTGATCCAATAGTCCTTCCATAACCTGGATCTAATGACTATCCTCACTCCTCGTGATTTCCCCACTCACGACTTGTAGCACCTAAGTTTTTGGGCTCTCACCTGGCGAACCTCCGAGTTCGCGAGATCCCTTGATCTCTGCCACCTATTCTCCTCAAATGGATAGCTGCGATTCTCTCGTGACTTCGCTACTCGCGAATTCAGGACTTTCGGGAGAAAAGTCTTGACCTCTTATCCTCCGATATGCTGAAATGGAAAATTTCCGACACGTCATCAACGTGGGTCCCATGATGGAACTTCCCGCCTTTTTTGGAGTTTCAGAACTCGCGATGTTGCGAGTCTTAATGCTGAAATTTCGTCTCTTCAACCCACGAAACCCCAAATTGGTCAATGAAGGTATAACCTCCATGTCGACAAGTATGCCACCTGTCCACTCTCAGATGGATGGTCTTGATTGTCTTCATAGCTTTTCCACTTGTGAAGTTGAAGGACTTCCCTTTCTAACCTCCGATGTTTGAATCCCCGATAAGGGTGATCTCGCAACACGTGTCCTTCCAATCGGATGGCTCAGAAACTTTCACTATTTTACGACTTCTTCTTTCATGACCTCACGAATATTGATGCAAGGGTTTTGACCCTTCAACTCACGAAACCCTGAAATGAGATTTCGCGAGCAATCCAATGGCCCTTGTTGGCTTGGATGCCACGGTCCAATTTCTCCCGAACTTGCACTTGATGAATGCTGTCGTAACTCCTCCACTCCTCTATGAGATCTGATGGCCCTTTGAACTTCGCAAATACTCCTCGGAGAATTCCAACCATCCAATTCCTCCTTGATGATTTCTACGAAATGAACACAATATCTCTTCGCGAAATTTATCCACTAGCAAACAATGTCGCTGCGCCTCCTTCTAACACTTCAAGGCACTAGTCCTCTTGATATTTTCTTCGACAGCTTCAAAGATCTTATCCCTCCTAATATTGATTGAAAAATCCTCAAGTCCTTTTTGGGAAAATTACTGCACACACTCCTTGCGGAAATTCTTCAAATACTTCCGAGTATTTGAACCTATTCGACTATGTGCACTCCCTGCGACAACAGTCTTTCAACAATTTCCTCAGGTTGCAAACTCTGAGACTCTTCTCAGCCAATGCACACTTTTCATGGCTCCTTTTCTTAACTTGCACTTCCGCGATAATGAGAACAATGTTATCCCTCCTAATCTTCCAGAGATGAACTCTGACTTCTGTCAACGCACACCTTGCAGACAATTTCACTGCACTCCTTGCAGGAAAACTCTTGCTTAGACAAAGAAACAATTGAAACTCATCCTTTACTCTCCCTCTCTTCAGATTTTAGGCATTTAACATGAAATCATACATTCACGCATCAAAGAAAACTCATAATAGAGAGTAAACAAGCATCTATCAATCAACATGTACAAATATAGAAAGAAATTGAACACCATGAGTATGAACTAAAGATATTTGTATTAATCCAGAACCTTTGTACATGGGTTTTTACTCTACAAAGCTCTTTGCTTCTTCTTCTCTATGCTCTATTGATCATGCTACTAATTTTACAATGATACAAGTGAGGGTGTCTATATATGTTTTCCCTCCGCTCCTAAAACTATCTAATATAAGAATTCAAAGCTACCTACTTACATTTATTAGCATAAATGCCTCTTAGTCCTTCAGATGAGAGCGAGACACTCAAGGTCTGATTACAATCTACAAGTATGCTTTTTCTTAATTGTTTCATTTATGTTTGGCATATAAAACTTCAAACTTTCAAACAATTCATCATGTGCCAAAATGCGTTGGCATTTGCTCCACGCTCGCTTGATGTTGGCGATGCTCCTGCATCAATGTAAGTCCTTTCCCTTGAGTGGCCGACTTTCAAAATCCAATGGCCTTCCTTCTTGCATTAGGACAACACCAATTCCATTTCCCTAGGCATCACATTCCAAAATAAAGGTTTTTGTGAAGTATGGAGTGGTCAAGACAGGATCTTTTCACATCACCTCTTTAAGTTGTTCAAAAGATTTAGTTGCCTCTGGAGTCCATGAAAATGAATCCTCCTTAGTTAGTGTCGTTAAAGGTGATGCTATTCTTTCATAGTTTCAAACAAACTTGCGGTAGTAACCTGTCAAACCCATAAATCCTCTAAGATTCTTCAATGTTTTTGGAATCGGCCAGTCCATCGTGGACTTAATCTTGTTAGGGTCTACCTTGACACCTTCATGAAATACAATATGACCCAAATACTATACCTCCTTCACTCCAAAGAAACATTTGGATGGTTTGGCATATAGTTGTTGCTCCTTTAGTAGTTGTAGAACCTTGTCAACATGTCACACATGATCCTCCCAAGACTTGCTATAGATTAGTATATCATCAAAAAATACCAACAAAAATTTTCAAAGGAAGGGCTTGAAAATGGAATTCATCAACATTTGGAATCCGTAAGGTGCATTTGTAAGGCCAAAAGTCATGACCAAAAATTCATAATGGCCTTCATGAGTTTGAAATGTTATTTTTGGGATATCTTCTTCCTTCATTCTAATCTGATGATACCCTAAATAAAGATCCAACGTTGTGAAATAGATTGCTCCATGTAGTTCATCTAACAATTCATCAATGAAAGGAATGGCAAACTAATCTTTAATAGTTATCTTGTTGAGCTCTCTATAATCTGGACACATACACCATGAGCCATCTTTCTTGAATACCATTACCACTAGTGCAAAGTAAGAACTTTGGCTAGGTCTAATAATGCCAGACTCTAACATTTGTTCAACCATGTGCTCAATTCCACTCTTTTGGGCATAAGGGTACCTGTATGGCCTAATGTTAGGAGGAACACTTCCAGGAATTAGGTGATCATCATGATCATGATTTCGAGTGGGTGGAAGTCCTTTGGGAATATCTTCAAATACTTTGGAATTCTTATCAAAGATCCCTTGGATATCTAGAGGAATAGATGGCTGAGATGTTTGAACATCTAGTGAGCATAGTTGTGCAATAAAACCTTGATTCCCTTTTTTCAATAATTTTGTCATGCCATTAGAGATTATCACCTTACCAGGTTTCCCTTTGATACCTCTTAGCTCAATTTATTTTCCTTCTAATGAAAATTTCATGAAAGGTTCTTGAAAATTAAAAGCCATTGTTCCTAATGATTGTAAACATTGGATTCCTAGTACAACATCAACACCACCCATGGGTTTCTTCCATGAAAATTGTCTAAGTGACGAGTGATTTACAAGAACAAATCCATCTATACCATACAAATTGATTGGGTTCTAAATATAAATAAGCAATTTGTACCTTTTGTGTATGTGGAACATTATGTAGATCAAAGAATTTCTCCATTTGAAGTATCCATGTGATAGGGTCCTTGCCATCAAACTTCCACAAATCGATCTTAGGAACGTGGTTGGACTTCAACCCAAAGTTAGAGTTTTTTCATTCTTGATTCACCTTCCTTGTGTCCTCATCATGAATTTCATGGGATCATGAATTTCATGGGATACATTTTCACTTTCAGGTGTCCTCTCTATTACGAAAATTTTCAATCCTTCCCTGATCTCCTCTTTTGAACCATCCATCTTAGTATTTATTGCCTCCAACTTAGCTTCCATCTCTTGTAGTTCATATTTTGTTACTGTCTTGTTTTGTAAATCATTTATGTCCCTACACATTTCTTCACCTTCATCAAGATTCCAATTAGGATTTTCTGGAGGCTTATTTGGTGTAGAAGTTTCCTTTTTGGGTGGCATGTTGGCCAAGTATCACTTTTGAACCTTGATTTTGNNNNGTGGCATGTTGGCCAAGTATCACTTTTGAACCTTGATTTTGAGGTGGTTCTACTAGACAATCTTTCTTCTTCTGTATATCCAAATTTTTGTCCGTTCTGGGTATGAAACTTTATTTTTTTCAGTTCTATGATATTTCTTCTCTGCAATGCCATAGGTCTAATCAAAATTTTATGTTCTAAGTGGAATTTATGGTAACTTCCCCACAACTTCCTAATTTTTGGCCTTTCCAGGAGATCTCACTTGTATAGAGTGCCCCGCACAAAAAAAATGATATAAAATTCTAAAACTCATACCAGAAATACTGAAGACTATCCAATATCCAATGAAACTAATCTCACTCAATTTGGATACTCTAGGAAGAATTTATGATTGTTTTACCTGGAACACATTCTTGAGATGAGTCAATAGGACTATTTAGATACCCTATCTTCCACAGGATGTATATACAAATTTAAGAAGAACTACAAGATAAAAAATTTACCACATATACCTTACTAATTTATGTGAATATCCTCTGGATTTCAGGGTCTGAAATGTTACATAAAAGGTTTTATAGAGAAAATTCCGCAATGACTTAGTTCAGGATGATTCGAGAACCCTATCTTGCATAGGTTGTATCTCCGAAATTATAAGGCATCAAGAGCTGAAATTTTAACCCAACGTACATTGATCCATATACTAAATATCCTCCAATCCGTTCCTTATGAGATGTTGTAGAAAACAATTTATAGTGAAAATTCCAAGGTGTCTCAGATGTAGCAGCAAAACCCCAAAACCTTGAGCTTTGATACCATATGTTAGCAATCAAATATTAATATAGCATAGAAAAACCTCAAAATAAGAGAGAGAAACCTAGATAATAAGCCTCTTCGAGGGGGAAACCTCCTTATTCCCACATAAATGTACAATTACAAGATGATTCAAAATGAAAATTTCTCCTTGGTATATATAGGAGACTAGGAGGTATAATTACAGCTAATGGACTAAAGACAACATAAATAAAATAACATTACTAATATAATATTCCCTAATTAAGGGGTAATGAGCCACTATTTAGGGCTTAACAAAATTCCCCACATGATGAGATATTCTAAGGGGAAATATCTTATCAAGATGTGCTCAGCTGAGTCCAGACTCTAGCTCCAGACAAATTAATCTAGTTCTATAATTTTTAGAAACACTAGAGAAATAGTCTTCCCAAAGTATTATAGGGAGAAGTCCCGACATATCCAGCCACACAGGAAGTTGGGGGTCAAAATTTATAATCAGGATGTTCCAGTAGAAAAGACATTCAATAAAATTTGGTGAAATTGGAGGTTTTGACACAGAAAGAAAATACTGCACCATCAAATCTTCCTGATGATCAAACGAAAGGTCAAGCTGAAGTTTTACTAAAAAAGGGACTGGATGCATCATTGTCTACACTAGAAAAACTAGCTACTAATACAACAGGGAAACCACAGACCACCCAAGTAGGTGACCCTATTATGTCTTTGACCCCTTTATAGATCAATCAGGGGAACCCAACTGCCGAAGTAGTGTTTATAGAATATCTTACTCCCATTTCGGTTGAAGAAATGCCCCCTCCTGACTTCTTCTTCAACAAGAAGAGGAGTTCTATAGTAAAAAGAGAGACACACCAAAAGGAGGGTGAAACTTTCAAGAGGTAGAGGGTGCTATGTGATCTACATGACTTAGAGGAGGCGGACTTCACTATGGAAGTGGTAGGCTCATTGGGATATTTTTCCACAACAAATCAGTATTCATTGGGAATCTGAAGGAATAACTAAAGCAGAAGGATCTGCTGGTAATTCAATTGCAATACCAACTAAATACAATGCAACATAGTGTAAGAGATTAGATGAATAGGGGTTTTGAGAATATTATATCTTCTGACAGACAAGAAATTCAACAACTCAAAATCAGTCTTGACGAAATGCAAAGAATTCATAGGCAAGTAGAGAATTAGCCATTCAACAGGGGGAGTTGGTCAAACAACTGTAGGCTAAAATAAACGTGAATGAGAACACGTCAATAGATATGGAAGTTTTCCAAGATTATGAATTGGAGGTTGATGCAAGAGCATTGCCAGCAAAGCAAGTCATGACAACAGAGGACAGCTGGAAACGCACCAATGCACATTTTTAGAACATTTTGAATTTGGAAAGATAAAACATTAATGTAATATCTTGGAGGATATTTTTTCTTTTATGGTTTGGAGATTCTAACACAGATCTTGAGCAGATGCTCTCATCTGTTTGTTGGAGGGAATTAATGTAATAAATGTAAAGTAGTTGTAGATATTTTAATTCGATTAGATAGTTAGAGCTATAGGAGGGAAAACTCTAGAAAGATCCCTCGTATGTATTGTATTGTAAGATTATTCTCTAGCATTCACATGCGGGCTGTAAGAGAGAGGGCGTGGGTACACACGTGAAGACCTTATGCAGGCCACGTGTACCTCTATGGGTCCTGAAAAAACACAGTCAAGCAAATAATAGAGACAAATGGTATGGAAAACCAGACTCTTTGCTAGCTCAAACTTTGCAGAAACAAAAAAAAACAGGCAAGAAAACCAGTCTTTTAAAACTACAAAAAAACAAATAAAATTCCTAGGACCCTAGAGACTTCCCCAGTATGGTCTCCAATTCTGTTGTGAGGGAAATCCCTTCATGGAATAGAGAATAGGGTTATCTTATGCATGCAGATATGACCAAAAGAAATCTACTTTCTACCTTCGTCCCCAAACTTAAACCCCATTCTTTTTAAGCAAATACATGTTTTAGACCAACATACCTTGTTCTGGATGGTTGATGTCGATCCTTCTTCATGCTTGATCCTTCTTTACTCTTTTTCTCCTCCTCCAAATGGGACCCCCAGCCCTTCTTTTATAGGCTAGAAGAAGCTAGGTATTTGGACAAACCCTCGACCATGCATGGCCGGGAGTTTCAGTTAACTCTCCCAAAGCTATGTGTTTCATCGGCAACTTTCATTTTTTTGTGATTTTTTCGGTTCACATGGGTTGTTTTAGGTCAGCTAGCATGTACACGCATGCAGTAATTGAGTAGGGCGCATGGGCCCTTATAAAAGAGGTTGTTTAGCAGTGCTTTGGCAAAGAAGGGATCTGAGATGGCCTGATGCCAGGTAAGCATGTATGGTGCAATTTAGGGTTATAATAGATGCCCCCTAATGTGTGAGGGAAGAAGAGAATCTAATGGCCAAAATACATTACCAATCTTTACTGATGTTCCGAATGATTGAGCCCAAGGATCAGGAACCGGGAGGTGTCGTCTGCAAAATAACAAATGTCTTACTGAGGTGGGCATACCCATGCTTGGGATAAAATAGAATCATGGCTACCAATCAAATACACTGTAGATCCATGTTATATAACTATATAAAGAGTAGCCGTGAACAATACACAGTGGAGCTACATCTCGAAATCAAAAAGATATACATATAGAGTATCCATATTCTAGAAGCTGATACAGCCTGATGGCTGGAGATGAGGTCTTTAGAGCTCAAGAAACTACTTCAAAATTATTCAAAACTCACGTAGGAGTGTAATATATGTGTACGATTGAACTACCCAGAGGTCTTCGATGGCTCGTCAGTCATGGAATTGATGATCAGATTGAAGGCTTCATTGATTTCGAAAAAGGACTTGACTGGACATTCAGGATGGTCGAGTATGAGGGAAAGAGACAAATTGTAGAGGGGTCTACTTAGGCTTGGTGAAAAAATTCCCTTGGACAATAGCATGACAAATGATGAGACTTAGGCATCATGGCATTAACATAAGTTTACAAGGCAGGAGGCAACACAAACTCTCCATATGTTTGGAAGAATAACCAAACGGGGGAGGACACAACTCTATGTAGCAAGAATAGCTTCATAAGGTCATATGAAATCCTAGGGTTTGATGAAAAAATGGACAGATGTGCTTTATCCAAGGGTGACTCATTATACCACCAATAAAGAAAATACTTTTCCCTTCCTCTTTTTGGGGTATATTTGATTTTTTTTGTCTTTTTTCAATAATTTTGGAAAAAAGAATAAAGGAATGTTACATTACAATGGGGGAACGAGTGTGACAAACATACAAGCTCAAGGCACAAGGACAGAACTGATGTTTAGAATAATGATACTCGGGAAAAATCCTCTGGGGGCCAAGGGTGTTAAGATGCAAAAGCAAAGTGCTACAAGGCTGGTGTATAAGGTATGCAAATGCAGTTAACAAAACACAGAATGGTAACATCCTTCGATATAAGTTTAACGAGGCCTAAGAAGGTAAGCTTGGTGGTTTTTCATATTTAGAGAGTCTGAAAAACATAAAAGGAGACTCTGTTGGGGTACCTTTTTCAAAGATAGTCTAGTCGATTCGAAAAAGGGGTAACCTAGCACCGATAAGATGTCTATTCAAAACCATTTTAACGAGTGTGATAAGGACAAGATCACTCAGCCATTTTTTCATTTTTAAGGAGTCTGAAAAAAGATTAACTATGGACTCCATCAGGAATGTTCTTCTGGACCAGTTTAACAAGTGTGAAATAATAAGGTCACTCGACAATATTTCCTATTTTAGGGAGTCTGAAAAGACCTTAACTATGGACTCTGTGGCGGTTCCTTCTTCGTAAGTTTAGTCTGTCAGGCCCGAAAAAGGGATAAAATTATACCTGAGAGTACTCTTCTAAAGAACTAAAGTTCCATAGAGTATACCTTTGTTCATATAGTTGACCGTCCAGACCAAAAAAGGGGTAAACTACCACTGGACAGACATGACTTCAAATTTCAGTTTAATGAGCGTGAAATGCCACAAGATTGCTCGACAATATTTTTATGTTTAGAGGGTCTGAAAAGGGCTTAAAAGAAGACCCGTTATTTTTTTGGAGTCCTGAGGGTGAGGTCAAGAGTGAAGAGGAATCATGCAAATGAGGCTCAAGCTCGTATTCAGGAAAAACTACAAGGACTCCCGAGCCTACAGTGTTTTAGAGACATCATGGATACCATAATGAAATCGGGATCTACCTAGGGCATCCATGTTTCGGTAAGCTCTACCACCAAGTTGTGAAACTTATAAATCAACTATGATGTTCTGTGTCACAACCTGATGGGATTGATCCTATGGCAAAGGAAAAAGACAACGAGATACAAAAGTCAGGGTAGAAACATAACCTATATTCTCAAGTCAATTGTCGAAAAAAATTTCCACGGACCGTAAAAAATTACTCAAAACTCAAAAAAAAAAAAAATGTCCCAATACCCAAGCAAATCCCTCCTATGCAACTCTTGAATCACTCTAAATGGTTTTTGGTATAAAGAAAATGATAAGGGAGGCCAAAAAAAATGACAAAAAGAGGCCAAAAAGTCTATAAATAGAAGTTGCTAGCTCATTATCACCATTGTTGATTTGGAAATTGACTCTGGAGCCAAAAGACCTCCTTTGTCAAAAGCGGTGATTTTGGGAAATACAGTGGATGAAATGAACTTCTGTCTAGACCAAGTAAGTACAAAATCCCTTATCTTGCATTTTATGTCCTTATTTTTTCATTGGGTTTCATTTTTTAGGGGGGTTTTGATGTTTAAAAGGTCATCCCTAGGTCCATGCGGGCTATCTCTGGACATGCCACATGTACATTCTAGCAGAGTAAACTCTGCACGTGTGTACACTTGACTGTCACCATTACAGCATGCGTGGACCCCCTTATGGAATGAAAAAGGCATAAAAAGCAAGGGTTAACCCTCCTGAACCTTGGTGTTTTGCAGGATGTATGTCCATTGGAGAGAAAGAGAGCATGAAGAGGTGAATGAGTTGGTCAGGGAAGACCCTAATGCTCTGGCTACTTTGATCCAGTGTGGGTTACTCAAATTCTTTCTATGTCCTTTCATGCGGGCACAACCTAGGCTACTGAATTCCTTGGTTGAATACTAGCATCCGGATGCAGAGGCATTCATGTTAGAGGGGCAATCACTAGTGCCCATGGTCGAGGACATTTACTTTTTGACCGGCCTCTCCAGGATAGGGGAACCAGTCAATTTCTAGACTTTTCCTGCGGGGCCACATAACATAGAGAAATTGATAGGCCTATACTGTGCTGCTAATACATACTGCTCGAGCACGTAGGTGCCCATAAGCAAGATCACTAACTTATCGCTACATGCGATAGTATTTCTTATTGGGTGAATTACTGGTTCTGCAGCTCTACATCAGGCATCCTGTGCACAGATGAACTATACACTCTAGTTCTTAAATGCACAAGTTTTTGATTGGAGTACCACATTACTTGAATGTATGAAAAGGTAACTGACAGATTGTCATTTGTAGACACATAGGAACTTTGGGTTCGGGACCATTCTGTGTTCGTTCTTTTTTGAGAGAGTTCCGAGTTTTAGTCCTCGAGTAATGGTATGAGGACATCAGGCCTCTCTTCCTGCTGTGTGTAGATGGGAAGTATTAATGTCACGATAGGGCGGTGGAAGGACCAATGAGTCCTTCGATGATGACTTCTTTTTGTGGTTTTCATGATAGATCCCAGTTATAGAGGATTACCCCTATGTTGGGATAGATTTCTCGACAGACCCTAAGATACCAGTACCTCCAGGTGAGGAGCGAGGGGAGATGGGTAAGTCTCCACCTTTGTAGTTTTTTTTGTTTTAAACATATGTAATTTTTATGTTGTTTTGTTATATATACGATTTTTTTTGTTATGCTGGAGTATTTGATGGATATCTGTTCATTTTTTGCAGATGTGGGACCAGTGCGATCCACTGAATATGCGAGGAACAAGCGTCGTCCTCAGCCAGGGGCCGCACCTTCCGTCGCAGGGGGACCAACAGTAGCATGAGATCTTCTAGCCAATGAGGCTAAGAGGGTATTGAGATGAGTTGAGCATAACTTTACTGCACTCACTCACACAGTCCCGATGGAAGAGATTGAGGACCTACCACCATCTATGCAGCCTCATGTAGTGGGGGCACCACAGACATGGGTTCAGTTGTTTCGGTGTTTAGCCAATGTTGTGGACTAGTATAACAGGGCCCACAGGCCCTGAATTTAGCTATACATTCTGACGTGCCACAAGCACTATTTGTATATATGTTTTGAGGACATAATCCATGTGACTCGTTATTAATCCTATTTTTGAGGCGCTTGCGTCCATCTATGTACTCTAGCTACTTTATGATATTATATATGTTTTTTTTTCTTTTGTGTCATATGGATCATGTGTAAAAAATGTATTTACATATTTATGTGAATGTTCTTTCATATATGTGCAAGATGCCAATGTGAAATTTGATTAGCTAGAGTATCTGTAACTTGGTTTAATCTCCTAGCAACATGAAAATATGTACTATAATCAAAGTTTCGTTCTAAGAGACGTACCCTAAGGAATCATCGGTGTAAAGTTGGATCATGAACCGGACATACTTTGTTTAACTGAGACACAACTAGTTGAGCATCGAGATAGACCCGGAGATGAGAGATACCCAATGACAGAGCATCAAAAAGCAACTCAATAGCTGCACTATACTTGGTGACATTATTTGTGGTGTCACCTAAGAATATACCTCCGGAAGATAATAAATGGCCTTGAGGTGTAAAGATTACCCAAGATGCGGAGGCAAGCCTCCGAGTGCCCCAGCTAGCACTATCTACATACCCAACAAACACCTCGGAATCACTTGACTTATGCCGTAGTGATGAAAGATAACATCAATGACACATCCATAACACTGAAAGAAACTAAAAAGTAATAGTACAAAGACTATACATATGTTACAAAAGTTATCCACAGTGACCTACCTATGAGTAATACTTCTTGAGGTAGAGCCCATTTACAGGCTCCACCAAAGCATTCCCTTCAAAATCAACCAGACGATAAGTGCCCTTTTTTAAAACCTCTTTTATGATTAAAGGTCTAAACCACATGGGTTTGAATTTTCCTACCCCTAGGGGGTCCTTATCTTGGTCATAGACAAGGACAAGGTCGCCTTCATAGAAAATCCAAGGACGAACGGACCTATCATACTAACACTTAACCTTATGTTTTTTAGCCTCATTGGCCAGCGCCACATCACAACGTTGCTCAAGGTATACTAACCATTCTTCAAGTGGAGAAGTGTCCAGCAATAATTGTACTACCAACTTTAGAGATGGGATCTGACATTTGATGGGAAAGACTGCCTCCATCGCATAAACGAGTTGAAAAGGTGAGAAACCGTTTGCAGTCTTAACAGATGTTTAGTAAGCCCATAATGTCAAGTATAACATCAAATGCCAATTTGACTTGGCTGAGTTGATATTTTGCTGTAAAATGGTCTTAAGAGTTTTGTTTACAACTTCCACCTACCCATTGGTTTGGGGGTAGTAGGGTGATGAATGTTCTTGATGTAACCCAAGATTTGATGTTAACTCGGTCATCATCTAGTTCTGAAATTGTCTCCCATGGTTAGTGACAATCTCCCTCAAGACGTCGAACCTTGATATTATCTGATTGAATAAAAAGAGAGCTACAGTCTCTCCATCATCTTTAAACGTTGGCATAGCTTCAACGCACTTTTTGAATTAGTCTACAAATACGATGATATAGCGGTTCTCCCTTGTTGAAGGAGGGTTACAAGTAGTGTAATCAATCCCCCACTTGGTGAAGGTACCAACTGTGATGACAGGAAACATGGGAGCGGGATGCGCCCTCATCTTCCAAGAGAAGATTTAGCATGGGTGGCACTTCTTGACCGATTCGATACAATCTTTGATAAGTGTCAGCCAGAAGTAACATGCTCAGAGAATCTTTTGGTTTGTTGCCAAACCAGAAAAATGACCACCACAAGCTCCGGTATGGAAATCGTTAAGCACGATAACTACTTCTTTGTGAGTGAGACATCAGTGTAGGATGAAGTCCCCACCTCTCTAATACAACGTATCATCAAGTATGAGATAATTATTAGCCTGATGGAATATATGTCGACGCTCATCACAAGAAGCAGAGGTGGGGCAATTCAAAGTCTAGATATAGATGAGTATATCTGCATACCAGGGATTTGAATATGTGATAAAAAACATATCTCTCCAGATAGGTGATTCTTTAGGCACAACGTCACCTAACTCAACCGGAAGTTCCAAAATAAGTTCTACGAAGACCAATGAATTTTTGGACTTTGTTGAAACAAAGTCTAAGTCAAACTCCTGGAGGGTGACTATCCATTTACTGATTTTTCCACCTATTACCCATCATGTCAACATGTACTGGAATAGATTCACGATAGCAATGACAGTGGTCTTGCGAAACAAAACATAATGATAGAACCATTGAACATCATGAACTGTTGCCAACACAAGTTTTTTGATGTGAGAATAATTGAGTTCCGGTCCTAGGAGGCCTTGGCTTAGGTAATACATCATGTATTCTAAGAACAAGTCATCTTCCTAAACTAAAACCATGCTAATGGTTGATTCTGCTGTAGCCAAATATAATAAGAAATATTTTTTATAGTTAGGTGGCCGGAGAAGAGAGGCAGTTGTGAGTGCATGTTTCAATGCATCAAAAGAGTGTTGAGCAACATTGTCCAAGTAAAAGGGAATGTCTTTCTTCAGTAAGTGCATAAATCCCTTGGTGATCTCAGCATAGTTGGCGATGAAGCGTCGTAAACAGTTCACCTTGCCTTGTAGACTCTGAAGTTGAAGGATTGTGCATGGGGGGGGCAACTGAATTATTGCCTCAACCTTGAGAGGATAGACCATGATCCCTTTTGTTGACACTATCAAACCTAACAATCATCCTGACTTTACACAGAAGCTGCACTTGTTTGGATTCAGGAAAATCCTAAAGTAGTGACAATGTTAAAAGATAAGTTGGAGGTGTGTGGGATGATCCATTCTCTTGTGAGAGCGAGATGCTAAATCATCTAAGTAAGCCTCGACTATATGCTTGAGGTCATGGAAAGCAAAAGACATGGCCCGTTGAAAGGTGGCTCCAACATTTTTTAGACCAAAAGGCATCTTAAGATATGAGAATGTACCCCATGGATAGATGAATGCCATTTTGTGTTGTTCTTCGGGTTTGATTTGTATTTGATTATATCCCGAAAAACCATCCATGAAAGAAAAGTATTTTCAACCCGCACATTCATCAATGATATAGTTGATGAAAGGTGTGGGAAAATTATCTTTGGGACAGGCCTTGCTCAAATCACGGAAGTATGTACATACATGAATTGTGCCTTGTTTTTTATTGATTGGCACGGGGTTTGACACCCATTGGGTCAAATAGATAGGATAGATAAAACCATATTTTAGCAATTTCTCAACTTCAACCTTAATGGCTACTAATTTATTGGGGTTAACTGGACGAAATTTCTACTGAACCAACTTCGCATGACGATACGTTGTGATTTCATGTTCAACTATTTTTGGATCGATTCCTAGAATTTCCTCATAAGACCAGGAAAAAACATCGCGAAATTCTTTGAAAAGATCTGTATAGAGTTGAATCTCTTTAGGGGAGCAGTTAGCTCTGATGAAGACATTCTCCAAGATGGCAGGGTTTTGAAAGATATTGATCGGTAAGGTTTCTGCGATAATGTCCATATTACCCTTAGACTAAACCTCATGCGTAGCTAAGGGATTAATAGGACAAGATCGATATCCCCTCATAGTCATGGTGAATTCTCCTGCTTCGATTCGGCTTAAATCTGGGAGGAAGTATGATCTATGATGAAGATCTTCCTAGGGTTTGTTCAGACTAGTCATTGCTTCAATTATTGCTTCATCAGAGGGCAAGACTAAGTCGAATGAATCGGTGTGAGAAAGAGAAACCTGAGCCCAAATAGGCTCTAGAAGTGGATCAAACACTTGTGCAGGAGTTGGATCAGTGTGAGATGAAGCTTGCTGGACTAAAGAGTACACTACTTTAGGTGTAGATAAGGGAATGGACATGCCCGAGTGCCCTCTCCCATCCATCATGGCCAATGGGGAAGGAAGTATCCATGGATCATCGAAGTAAGTTGTGTGGAATGACGAAACTTGAAAAATCTCAACCTTATGGTGATTGGATATAAACTTGATATCTCCTTGAGGGGGTGGGTAATCAAAGGTACCCATCAAATATGGGCACAAACCAACCCCCACGTTGATGACACCTAGTTGAGTATTATTAATCATCGGGACCGTGGATGCCCCCAATGCAGGGTTAGGTCTGGAGAAGGACAATTGATCGATGGTCACTATCCGGCCCTCGTGTGGAAACAACAAGACCCAGAAAACTATAGCAACCATAGCTTGCATGGAATAAGTCCAACTCCTTCCTAACAAGAGGTTAATAGTCGAGGGGAGCATCGACTACCTCTACTTTGACACATACAGTCTTTCCTCCTAACTGCATGGGGAAAGAAGGAACAATACCATGTGGTCGGAATGAACGACCATCGGAAGCGGTGAGGAGAGTAGGTGACGAAGACAAAATAGGCTGGCCAATGGCCTTCCAACATGCGAATGACATAACGCATGTCGAGGTGCCCTCATCAACCACTGTGCGGAAGATATTCCGAGTAAAAGTTTTCATGGGATAAGCCACTATGATCTGAAATGCTACGTGGTAAGGCAAACAAGGTTTTAAGTCAGTTGTATCCAACATGATTGTACCTAGATTACAAGTATCGGTAGATCCTAAAGTGGTTAACAAGGCTTTCCTCTGGGAAGGGAAGCTTTGGAGGACCTCCAAAGCGGACATCGCACAAGGGGTTTGTGATAAATCTTCCACCACAGAGTAGTTTTGGGCGGCCCTTGCGTTTGGGTTATGAGAAGATTTTTTGAATGTGCCTTTGGGAATGCGTGTCATTGTTTCACCCAATGTCTTCTCAATATGTAAAGGAAGAGATGGGAGTTCAGCTTCTTTACCCTTCTCAGAAGTTCTTGGTTTACTATAGTCATGCACTCTAGTAGATATAAAAACATTACTCCTTACCATATATATGTTTGTGGATCCAGGGTTATTCATAGGCGGAGGGGTTTCTTAGCTGCCGCCTTTTGTGCTTGTAGAGGCTTGGGTTAGATTTTTCCCATGTTGAAATGGATTGGTCAACATAGAAAGTTTTTGTTGCATCACAAACTTTTAGGCTTCTGCAAGCTGAGGACATAGATGGGCCGGGTGGTCTTCCACACACAAGTAGCATGGATACCTCACCTTTTGTTTCTCAATGTTGTCCCCGCCAACATTATCGGTAGGTTTTTTATCCCCCCCACCCTTCTTTCATTGTTTTTTTTTTCCTTTAGGCTGTTGGGTGGCCTTTGGGTTAGTCGATTGCTCTATGTGTACCTCCAACATTTTGGTAGGGGGAGCAACCAAAGTAGTAGTTTGGTTGGCTGCTGTGTGTTGTATAGATAATTGTTGCAACTACTTCGTCAATTTCTCAGCGAGATTTGTTTGTGCTAAACCAACAATACCATCAGCATGTGGTCCAACTCTCCGTCTTGTTTCATTAAGTATTGAGTATGGTGCATCTGGCAAGATGTTATATAATAAACCATACTGAGAATAGATGAGCTCAAATTGTTGATCTCTCATGATGGCATCTTCTTCGGAGAATACTCTCGATGTTGCGATGTCTTTGGATAACTACAGGACCAAAGACTTAAGGAACCACTCAAGCAGGAATGCTTGTGGGAATGGCACCTTAATTAAACTATTCTGGTGTCTCCATTCTCGGATGTGATCAAGGATATGGTCCATTGTCGTCTATTCAAAATTGTCCAGTAGCTCTGTGCCAACATCATATCTCATAGGTAACTGGAAACGGTTTAGGAAAGCCATTTCCAGCTCACCGAAGGAAGAGTATCTTGAGCGATTGAGCTCAATGTACCATTTCACATCACTCCCAATGAGAGTACGTTGAAACAATCACAACTGTATGGAGTCATATTTCAACGAGTTAGATGAGCACCAAAGATGGAAGGTAGTCACATGATATCCTGGATCTTCGTTAGGCTTGGCTTCAAACTTTGGAATACCCGAAGGCAACTTCATTTACATAGGAGGCCAACAAAAATCATGACAAATAGGGTCATTCAATAACCTTATCAAATCTGGCAAGTGCAAAGTCACCAGGAAGGGTAGTTTGGGTTGTTGGTGATAACCTAGGAAAAAGGGGCCTAAAGTTTGACTGGCACCAGGTTGCCAGGAAAAGTTCGACTGCTAGCCCAAATTCTGCTAGAAACCATGGCCCTAGCCAGCATATAGATTTTGCATATGTGGAGACATCATCAGTTGATTTCCAAAATAGGACATAGATGGTTGGGCATGCATTACATTCGAAGGACTTTGGGAAGGGTTGCCCCATGTTAGTCCCGTGGGGATAGGCATAGTAGTTTGTCCAGGGTTCCATTGATTATGGAAAGAATTACCCTAGATCAACATTCCAGATGAGGGAACAGATCCCTGCCATGAATTCCAAGGCCCTGATGCGAAAGAAGTTCCTAGGTTTTCCCCCTATGCAGGAATAGTACCCTGCATAGGAATAGGTTGTCCAAAACTAGGATTGCCCCCAGTCCAGAAGGCAGCTGACGAGAAGGCATTGTTACCAAACACTCCAATCAAAGAAAATGGTGTCAAACCTACTGGCTTATTATGCGAAGGTGGTCCTTGAATCCCCGCTCCAAATGAACTATGGTGTGTAGGTTGCCTGGTGGATTGATGATGCAACCCACTGAGTGAAGAGGATGAAGAAGGTATATGACCTCCTCTGTAAGGAAAAACGTTAAAAGGAGCAGGATTTCCCTTCATGCAACCTTGTAGAGGAGTGCTAGAGATCCCTGCACCTAGACCTGAAGTTTGTAAAGTGGAGTAGGAAAGTACAAGGCTTGTACTTGAACTAGGCATCCCCTATGAGAATAGAGGGCCTGTCACACTTGGTGTGATAAGGGTTGTGGCCACTGCCAAAGATGAAATTGGGCTACTATGCGATGTAGAGGCAGTCGATACCATGGTGGCTCGGACTGGTGACGATGGGTTAGGAGGTAAAAATTCTCCTGTGGTGACGACCTTAGTAGGAATGGAAGAATTCCTAGATGGAGTGACAACATTTGTTTCCATTGTTGCGTGCAACACTGTCTAGCACTCATAAAATTGAATTGGTATGATAAAAGGTGCTAAGAAATCAGTGGTTGGGGTTTCAACCCAGCCAAGAGAATTCGCTTCAATGTCCAAAATGGTCTATTCCTTTGGATGTTGGTCGAGAACAATTTCTTGTTACTTGGTCACTTCAAAAGACCCTTGTTGGTCTAGCTTTTGCCTTAATAGTGGCGGGGGTGGCTCTAGTGTAATTGACGACAGGACAAGAAGCCTTCGTGATCAGCAAAGATCATGATCCTCCAATGTGTGAGAAGATCAAAGACACTCTAAGGTAGTCTAAATGTTCAAAAGCAACACACACTAAAAAAATCCCGATAAGATAAGATAGGCAAACACTAATTTAATTGGAAGAATAGTTACAACAACCAACACTAGAGCAACTTACCGGTGCAAGTGCAACTCGAAAATAGAAGCACCATCCAGTTATACTCTGCAAAGCGTGGCTCGATGTCTTTCCTAGGTACCGTGGTATACCCCCACAGTCACCTATGTATGTCCCTAAAAAAGATAGGCAACTAGGTTGCCAACGCGAATAGTCACCAAGAGGGTATAGTCAAAAGTAGAGTAGACCATAATGAGTAGGGTATCGAGCCCAAAAAATTTCAAGGGTATTGAAAGCAAGTGGTTCGAAATACAATTGAGGATATCGAATGGATTTGAGACCCACGAAGCTCCATGGAAAATCCAATCGACGAAATCTGAAAACAAGCCCTCTATATGTGTTCTCCACTACGATTGGTCTAGCTTTGGAGGGGTTATCTCC
>CBVK0100043266.1:25791-37202 GCA_900067695.1 Picea abies
CTATATGTGTTCTCCACTACGATTGGTCTAGCTTTGGAGGGGTTATCTCCACTACCTTTCCACACATGACCTCATGTTTACTCCTTATTTTAAAGTGGGGTCCCAGATAAATTTCACGATACTAGACTTAGACACTCCCTAACTCAAACTCCAATGTTTTATTGTAATAGCCTTGAAGAGTTTTCTCTCCAACCTAATCCAAGGCCCTAATCCTCAACTAGTTGGTTAACCCTACAAACATAAAAGTATAATAAATTTTATATTTAGCGTTAATTTTATGGCTTTGTCTTATGTCAAGGGGTATGAAATTGAAATTGATGATGTGTAAAAGACGAAAGTAAAAATGAGTAAAAAGATGGAAACAAAAACTTTCACTTAATGCAAAATTTCAACAACTTTTCAATTTTTTTTTTTTTTTTAATTTTCTAAGATTTTGGACAACAAACTCAAAAGGAATTTCACTTGAATATGAGCTACTTATGATCTAATTAAACTGCAACAACTTCTGAAATAAAATACTTTCCCTGGCTAATAATGCAGAATCACACTCTTCAACCAAACAAGAAAATGAAAGATTTTTTTTTTTTTTTTTTTATCAACCAAACAAGAAAATGAAAGATTTTTTTTTTTTTTTTTTTAAATGCTGATAAAACAAAAAAGGAAAAATACCAGCAAGTAAAAACCAAGAAAAAAAATTCTAGCCTAATTGTAGATCGCAAAGAATCACTTCAACAAATCACACGTGAGATCGGAAGAGTAGTTGGTTAACCCTACAAACATAAAAGTCTAATAAATTTTATATTTAGCGTTAATTTTATGTCTTTGTCTTATGTCAAGGGGTATGAAATTGAAATTGATGATGTGTAAAAGACGAAAGTAAAAATGAGTAAAAAGATGGAAACAAAAACTTTCACTTAATGCAAAATTTCAACAACTTTTCAATTTTTTTTTTTTTTAAATTTTCTAAGATTTTGGACAACAAACTCAAAAGGAATTTCACTTGAATATGAGCTACTTATGATCTAATTAAACTGCAACAACTTCTGAAATAAAATACTTTCCCTGGCTAATAATGCAGAATCACACTCTTCAACCAAACAAGAAAATGAAAGAATTTATTTATTTATTTTTAAATGCTGATAAAACAAAAAAGGAAAAATACCAGCAAGTAAAAACCAAGAAAAAAAATTCTAGCCTAATTGTAGATCGCAAAGAATCACTTCAACAAATCACACACTAGCAACTTTTAAAAAAAATGACTCTCACGCTTGTCTAAAAACCCTAAAAAAATTCTTTTTTATGACATATTTTTAAATGAGAAAAAGCAAGCTAAGGCTAAGATTAATCCTAAGCTACTGACTACTAAGACAGAGATTCAAATACTTGAGAGGTATAAATCTCATCAAGGGAAAGGATGACTGCCTTACCCTCAACAAAAACTATCCTTCCCAAGCATGTTATTGATAGTCCAACAACAAGCATGTGAACACGAGCTATATAGAGCCAGAGGGTGTGTACACGCGGGCTGACCTTCTACAGGCCGCGTGTATCTCTAAAACTATGAGAAAAAATAAAATCAGACAATCCAAACCAGGAAAAGACCACTGATATTGATAACCTAGATCTCCTAAAGGCATAGACAATCTCTTTAACAGAAACAAGGAAAAGAATGTAAGGAAAAAACTCATAAAACAAACCAATCTGAGACAAGACTGAAAACAACCTAGACTTAGAAATAATTCCAGAAAACCCCTAAGAATCAATGATTCTGACAGGGAAGAGGATAACTGCCTCCAAAATTTTCTGGAATCTACACGCTACTGCTACTTCTTCAGCTAGCCTTCACACGTGGGCTGTAAGAGAGTAGGGTGAGGGTACACACGTGCAAACCTTATGCAGGCCGCATGTACCTCTGTGGGTCCTGAAAAAAAATAGTCAAGCAAATAATAGAGACAACTGGTATGGAAAAATAGACTCTCTGCTAGCTCAAACTTTGCAAAAACTAAAAAAAAAACAGGCAAGAAAACCAGTCTTTTAAAACTACCTGAAAACAAATAAAATTCCTAGGAACCCTAGAGACTTCCCTAGTATGGTTGCCAATTCTATTGTGAGGGAAACCCCTTATGGACTAGAAAATAGGGTTATCTTATGCATGCAGATATGACCAAAAGAAATCTACTTTCTACCTTCATCCCCAAACTTAAACCCCATTACTTTTCAGCAAATACATGGTTTAGACCAACATACCTTGTTCCAGATGGTTGATGTCAATCCTTCTTCATGCTTGATCGCTTGTTGGTAGCTCTCCTCCCAAGGCTAACCTGCATACAAAAAAAGAAACAAAATACACATGCATTTTACCTATAGACTAATGGGTTAGAGATTCAAACATATATGTACTAAACTATGAAGAACTCATATAGTGGGACGGGAAAATCATTTCTTTATTATTAAATTTAATGAATCAACTTACAATGTTGATATCGACCACTGCTCCATGAATCCTGATAATGGGCTCCTCTTCAAATTTTCTCCAGCTTCTTTGCTTTGTATCTCTTCTTGCACAAGGATGGCTAAAGGGTTGGGACAATGGAAATATGCAATTGGGCAAAGTTTCTTTACTCTTTTTCTCCTCCTCCAAATGGGACCCCTAGCCCTTCTTTTATAGGCTAGAAGAAGCTAGGTATTAGACGAACCCTCAGCCATGCATGGCTGGGAGTTTGATTTAACTCTCCCAAAGCTATGTGTTTCGTCAACAACTTTCCTTTTTTGGTGCTTTTGTACGTCCACACGGGTTGTATTAGGTCAGCTAGTGGGGTCTCGGATAACCTTCATGATTCTGAACGCTCCTATAAATTGAGGTGACAACTTTGTCCCCTTCTTGAACCATATGGTACTCTTATTAGGCCTGATATGAATGAAAACCTCATCTCCCACTTCATAACTTCGGTTGGTCCTGTGTGCACCCACATAACTTTTATGACTATCCTGTGCTTCCTTTAGTCTTTGCCTAATCTGAATCACCTGTTCCTCCATCTCTTGAATCAATTCTGGACCAACTGTTACTCATTCTTCTAATCTATCCCAACTCAATGACGTTCTGCATGGCCTTCCATACAGGGCTTCGTAGGGTGGCATTCTGATGGAGCTATGAAAACTGTTATTGTAGGCAAACTCTACCAAAGGTAGGTACTTCTGCCACTGGGTTTGGTTATCCATGACATACATCCTGAGCATGTCTTCCATGAATTGATTTACTCTCTTAGTTTTCCCATCTGTTTCAGGATGACATGTTGTGCTTAATTTCAACTGAGTCCCCAACCCTGACTGCAAACTTGTCCAAAACCTAGAAGTGAATCTAGAGTCCCTATCTGAAATGATCTTCTTAGGTATCCCATGCAAATGGATAACCTCATTTACAAAAACACGTGCCGCATTAGTGACATCGTAAGTGTCTCTAACCGGAATAAAATGAGCACTCTTGGTTAACTTATCTACTATCACAAGAATGGAATTGTGTCTATGAGATGTGAGCGGCAACCCCAAAAAAAAATCCATAGAGATGACTTCCCACTTGGACATAGGAACATCATGTGGTTGTAGGAGGACTGTCGAGTGATGGTGGTCAGCTTTCACTTGTTGACACTCTAGGCATTTGGCAATGAAATGGACTACATCGCACTTCATTCCTACCCAGAAGAAGAGCTTCCTCATGTCTGTGTATATCTTCTTCACACCCAGATGCACACAATAAAGTGCTCTATGGGATTCCTTCAGTATGATGCTTCAAATATCCCCATATTCAGGGATGTACATCCTTCCTCGATATCTCAATAGTCTTCCTGCTTCCAGACTATATCCTTCATACTTTGGATCTAACTACCTCTCGCTCTGCAGGTTTGAAGTAACCTCTAAATACCAATTGTCTCCTTGGAGTTGCATCAACACATGTTCCCTCAGATTGACTTTTAAGGGTATCAAGGAGAAGACACGTGGTCTCTTGCTCAAGGAATCTGCGACCACATTTTCCTTCCCCTTGATGTATGAAATACCAAAATTGTACTCACTCATAAATTCACTCCATCGCCTTTGCCTGGCATTCATATCTCTTTGAGTGAAGAGATTTTTTAAACTTTGATGGTTCATTTTGAGCTCAAAGTTTCTCCCCACAAGATAGTGTCTCCAAAGTTTCAAAGCTATCATTACAACTACCAATTCTAAATCATGAGTATCATAAAGCTCTTCGTGTTTCTTCAAATTCCTTGATGCATAAGCTATCGCTCCTCCATCCTGCATTAGCACGGCCCCCAACCCTTTCTTCAAGGCATCAGTGTAGACTGTGAAGTCATTTTCCATATTCGACACTCGTAGAATTGGCGCACTAGTTAGTAACCTCTTAAGCTCAGTGAATGCACTACCACATTCTTCTGTCCATTCATATTTGACCCCCTTGCACTACAAAGTGGTGATGGGTTTCACTATTTTTGAGAATCCTTCAACAAATCTCTGATAATAACCTGCTATCCCCATGAAGCTTCTCACCTCATGGGCATTTTTTCAGCACTGGCCACTCCATAATGGCCTTTACCTTTTCTGGGTCGATAGAGATTCCTTCACCAGAAATGATATGACCTAAATAGTGAATTTCTTTCTGGAAGAAGGAACACTTCGACAAATTACCATACAATTTATTCTACCTAAGGTAGGACAACACCACTCATAAGTGTTCCTCATGTTCTCTTTTGTCCTTGGAATAGATGAGGATGTCATCTAGAAAAACTTGTACAAAACGGTCTAAGTACTTCAGGAATACACTGTTCATGAGGCTCATGAATACTGTTGGTGCATTGGTTAATCCAATAGGTACTACGACAAACTTATAATGTCCAAATTGAGTTTGAAAGGCAATTTTTGGGATATCGCCTTCCTTAATCCTTAACTGATGATACCCGGATCGCAAATCGATCTTTGAGAATACCACTTCTCCTTTCATATGATCGAAGATGTCATCTATTCACGGCATTGGGTACCTATTTTTCATTGTAGCATGGTTCAAGTCCCTATAGTCTATACATAGTCTTAAGGAGCCATCCTTCTTATTTACAAAAATTACTGGTGCACCCCAAGGTGAAACACTAGGCCTTATTAGCCCTAAGTCTAGTAACTCTTTTAACTGCATATGCAATTCAAAAAGTTCCAGCGCTGTCATCTGATATGGAGTTTTGGAAATTGGTTATGCACCAGGTTTTAGCTAAATAGTAAAATCAAGCTCCCTCTCAGGAGGTAACCCTGGTAACTCATTCGAAAAAACATCCTTAAATTCTGACAATACCAGGTACTAATCTAATGAGGGTCCCTTCCTTTCATTCACTACTTCCACTACATATAGTTGACACCCTTGCCTCAAGCATCGCTTAACCTTCATAGTTGATATAAAGCGTAATGACACCTTTCTCCATACACCCTGGATCTCTACTGGTCTTCCTTCATCGTCTAAATAGAGCACCCTTTTTGTGAAATAATCTATTAAAGCTCGATGAGATTCTAATCAATCCATTCCAATGATTATGTCATACGCCTCAAGAGTAGTGAAATATACCTTAAACCTATTAGTACACACTCCTAGGTCTACTATACAATTGTCAATACTAGGTCCTACTGCTTGTTTTTCCCCCAAAGCCATCTCGACTTGTTTAAAGTCGTCGTGCTCGTAGGCTGCAAACCCACTCTTTTCTAATGCAGATAGTGAAATGAAACTATCTATCTCACCAGAATCAAACAAAATCTTAATGTTGTTATGATTTAGCATACCTCATGACTCCACCATTGTGAATTGATGTTCGGCCTGACGATTATTAACCGTTGCATAAATATGGTGGCTGCTACTATCTCTTCCCATCGAGGCCTCTCCTTCTCTATGCACAAATCCTGATTGTAATTCTGGACAGTTACGCTGGTAATGGGGTCCTCCGCACCCCCAACAGGTAACATGAGATTGAACCTGTGCACTGTTATTTGACTAACTCTGAAATGAGTTCCTTCCCCTGGAACCCTTGCCCCTACTAGTTGTTCCCTGATATGTTTGTGGACCTGTCTGCATCGTTGGTGATGAACGAGATGCTACACTCACTACCATTGAAATCTCTGCGGTTACTATCCTTGGTGTGACTCTGTTACCATATAGAGGTGGCCTTGATCCCCCTCCCCTAGGAAATGTCTTAGGGGTCTTCCCTACGAATCTAGGACGATGCAGAAAGGTCATTCCCATACCTCCGATTAAGTTCATGTGTTCCTCTACATAACGCGCATTTTCCATAGCTTCCATTACTGAAGAAGGTTTCCACATCCACACCATAGCCCTTATCTTACGGTTTATCCCATAGACGAAGCGTTATGCTTGTCGTTGGTCATTATCCATATATGAAACATACTTGACCAATTCTATAAACCTAATCTCATATTCCTCTATGGTCCTATTTCCTTGTACTAGAGCATGAAATGCTCCTACCTGTTGTTCCTCATAGTAAGCTGGTAGATATTTCCTTCGGAACCTCTCCTTGAAAAGTTCCCAAGATACAATGTTTGGGGTAAGATGTAGTTGTCTTTCCAGGTTGCCCCACCAGTTCAAGGCATTGTCTCTTAACTGAAAAATTGCTATCTTCGCCTTTGAGTTGGATGCATAGTCCCTTAAGGAAAAACACCTTGTTATGCCATCCAACCATGCTTCTGCGCGTTCACTAGCATGACCCCCGACAAACTCTAGAAGTTTGATGTTCTACAATTCTCGAGTGATGTATTCAGGTGGAGGTCCTCCCCCTGAATCTCTTGACACTTCTGGATTACCTGTTCCAGATGGTGGGTGTTCCACTTTGGTCCCTGCTAGTTGTCACCCCTTTAAAGTCTCATTTATGGCCTCCAATGAGCGCAGTATGAGAGCTAGTTCGGGTGATGGTGGCAGCGGTGCTGGCGGTGTTGGCGGTGCTTGCAATGATGCTCCCCTAAATCGATTCCCTTGAGTCCTAACCATCCTATATGATTTAACCTGCATCAACCAAGGTTGTCAGGGTGAGTTCAAGGACGTCTCAAATTGGTGCTACTTGAACTAGAAAACAGGGTTAGGCGTAAGTTTCTTTTAGTTGTCTGTAAATAGATATTACTCTCTTTAGGGGATTAGATAGGTTAGGGTTAAGAATCTAAGCTTGGTGTTCTTTCCTAAGGAAACTAATGACCCTTTCGCTCGGTAGTTACGCTAGCACTGTACCCCTCTCGCCTAATCCTCTAACTTACCTTCCTAGCGTATGGAACCCCTCCCGATTTACCTTGGTCTAAGCCCCTAAACTTTTCATCTAAAACTAATTAAGGTGAATTCCAACCTAATGATGATTAATTATAAAAAAAAAACCTAATAATCTAGACTAAACTTAATCAACAAATCCTAAGTTTCAGTTGCCTTATTCAACGCATTTAGTAAATCCAGAAATTTTAATATTATCATTGGTATCCTACTTAAGTACCTACTAATCACTTAGTTAATCCCTAATTTAATTAACCAATTAACTTAATTATTCTTCCTAATTATTCACATTAATTAGTTGATTAGTTATCACTTGTATATGTATTTAGTATTTAAAGATGATTGTTATTAAATAATTAATTATTTAAACCTTAATTAAAGATAATAACAATATATTTAATAAAATATCTTTTTATATATATATAGAAATAATAAAATAATAATCACTAAAATAATAATAATAAAAATTAGAATAAACAATTACATTACAATTAAAATAAAAATAAATAAAGAAAAATTAAAATAATAAATGATTAAAAATAAATAAAATAAAATACTAAAAAAAAACTAGAGTCGGGCAGTGGGTCCTCGCATGAGGCCCACGTGCCCCCCTATCCTCCATTCTTATCCCCTAACCCTAAACCCACTCTCCCCCAACTCTCCATCCTCAAACCCTACACCCACTTTCTTGCATAGGTTTCCCCCCCATGTTGCCTCCTCTAGTCTGCAACTCTGAACTCTAGAGGCCTACCACGCTTCCGTTGCACCACTCTGATTCACAACTACTGGTCTGTTGGCTTCCCTCCTTGTTGAAAACAAGTGACAGGTATTACATGCAGACCCATGGGCTCTCCTCTGTGAATTGGATCTTGTTGTAAATTAGGCTTCGGTGCTTGGTCATTGGGCTTTGGTGCTTTCTTGTTTCATTGTGAAATACCTTTTTATTCTCGTAGGCTCCCTCCTCGTTGCTCAGTTCTTGTTGTTTTTTTCTATTTTTTTTGGGCGCAGGCTTGGTGTTGTCTCCTTAATTTCAGAGGCAAATGGACATGCTTTGACAATTTCCAAGTCTCTGAGCTGAGGGCTTGTCTTGTGGGCATGACACTATACCCATTTCTGTTTAGTTAACACGTGTAAAGCCTGGTTGCTAGGTTTTGGACACTTTTGTTGTCGTCTCAACCGTACCCATTTTCGTTCATTTTGTGATCTTGTGTAAAGCCTAGTCGCTGGGTGATTGGGAGTATCTGTATTGTGTGCCATGGGAATTACCAACTACACCATCCAGATAGTTGTATTCATGTGTTTTCAGTTACCCTCCATATTCTAGGGTTATATTCCTGTGTTTTGATGCGTTGTGCACACTATGCCCGTCGAGTTTCTCACTTGTGATTTGGTGTTTGGTGCTTGAGCGCTTCTCCTTGGAATTGATTTTGTTGCGTCATGAACCTTGGTTTGTGTTTATGATGCAGGTACTTGTGTTGTTAAGCTGTGTGGCAGGTGCCTATCCTATGCAGAAGACTCTTCTCAGTGGGAGGTCTAGGCATTGATTCTGCATTTGGAAAGAATAATAATAAAACGACCAGTAGAGAAGCGTATGCCCTCATGGGATCATGGGTTTTTGTCATTTTATTCTAACACATAGAGCATAGTGATGCCCCCAATCATGGGCTCTTCCTCCATCCTACATGGTTCCTAGCGCTTGGGCACTTGCTTGGTGTCAAGATTTGTTGTGGTGTTAAATCACGTTGTGTTGTGGCAGGTTCTTGACAGCTTGTGGACAGCTTGGGGCTGAGCAAGATTGAGACTCGAACCTAGAGGAGTTTAGCGATGGTGCTTGGCAATTGTTAGACTTTGTCTCTCAGTGCTTGAAACCTTGTAGGATCCTTACTCCTCGATGGCTTGGCATTTGGTGCTAGGATTTGTCTTATATGTTGGTGTTCTTGGCTCGAAAGCTATGGGAACAATATATATATATATATATATATTTTACTATTCTTATTTATTATTGTTTATTGCTGGTGCTTGGCTAGGTTATTTTGTAGGCCACGTTGTGCAAGTGCACATGTTGTGCACAAAAACCTCCTTGATAGCTTGTCTCTTGTGTTGTGTTGTTTGTAGAATTTGGTGTTGACTCGTGAACTAAAGTCTTTGTTCTAGGTATTGACAACTATTTAAATTTTTGTCATTATAAAATCTAGGCGCATTGATTTTCAAAAGTGATATTTTATTTTGGTGATGTGGAGATGCCATATAGAAGGAAATTGCTTCATAAGAGAAATTTTGAATTATAGATTAATGTAGATTAATTTAGAATAACCATGAATACAAAATAAGTAATGAAATTCTAAATAGTTCAGTCAACATCTTCAGTACCTGCCCCCTGGCATTTTCCTGTGGGTAGACGCTGCAGTAGTTGCTATTTGAAGATAGTGGAGTGACAATCCCATTTATTCCAATGGTTTATGAATTAGAAATGGATTTATATGTTGATAAGGTGAGTAGAGTGTGAATCTCGACGCTTGTGCTTGGCTTGTTTTTCTTTTTAATTTTATTTATAAAATAAAATAAATAAATAAAACCTTTGCAGCAGCAAGGTCTGCGTACACAGAATTCAGTAGCACAAAGGTCATCGTATCAGTATTTGGTCAAAGGGAAAGAAGAAAGGCACAAATATATAGTGACACTGGAGGGTTACATTGTAGTGTGATCTTTGCAACATTTTCAACTCCTATTCGAAGAAAGCTTAGCCAGGGAACTGAACATAGGGAGTACTCAACAATGTTGCATAAAGCCTTGGAGGGTGTTGTGATGTTAAATACATTTCCAAAAGCTACAGGTGATGTTTTTGCCCTAGTTCTTGAAGCTAGCTGTCTATTTCAATCTAATATCTATTATTTATATTTAAATCTAGTAGGTAAAAAAAAAAAATAATCTAGTTTTGAGCAAAGTAGAATTTATATATATTTGTTTTATTGTTTGTTACTTCTAATATGCAAAGATTATACTAATTTCAATTGAGCATATTGTTTATATATAGATCTGTAAAAAAAAGAAAAAAAATGTGTTTTTGGCTTGCAGGTTAGGTGGGGCTGGAGCTAGAGCTTGGATTTTCATCTAATTAAGGGTTTCAGGGTTTCACCATAACTAAATAGAAGTATTTAAATTTCTGGGTGGGTAGGTAGGCCCTTGGCTCCAAATTTTGAACTAGAGCTCTGATACCATGTGTAGTGACCTAACTTAATTCAACCCAAAATTCATACAATTAAACATGAAATTCCTTTCTCATTGCATAAGTAATTCTTTAACCATCATATAAGCAAATAATATTCAACATAATTTAAGTTTCATTTACAGTATAAAAATAACTTACATAATCATTGCATAACTCAACAAATTCATAAATAAAATACCTCTTTCCGATGCTAACTCCCGCTAATATGGTTGTCCTCTCTGCTGCCTTGGCCAGACTGTTGCTTGACCAAACCTTGCCCAAACTGACTAACCACCCAACAAGCTAGGAGAAGCCTATCCAGCTCCCTATCTCCAGGATCATGTAAGGAATCCTGGCCCCCGTGCCCAAAACCCCCAGCAACCTGGTGCCCCCTGCAATGATTCACAAAAAAAATCCAAATATCAAACTCCCCACACAATAAAAATATGCCAAACAGAAATCCAGTCCCTCCTCCAAAATACTTCCTCCTCCCAAAATCATAATCCCCCTCCCATAGGACTCTTCCCTGTCATATCTCCCCCTTCACCGACTCTCCTCCCCTCCATTAATTACCTTATCCCCTCTTTTATTATCTTATCCCCTCCTTTATTACCTTGTCCTTAACCTGTCATACATAAAGTTTTATAAGGATTAAATTAAAGTTATTAAGCCCCTTAATTTATTACCCAAATCACTGAATGTGTTATGTAATCAATTAATTAATCAATCAAAAGTTATAAATAGTTAATTAATAATTAAACAATTAATTAATATTATTAATACTAATCATTGTTTAACTAAAACCATATTAGGACAATTAATTATCTAATTAATTTTACTTAATAATCCCTATGCATCTATTTAACCAGGGTTGTTACAGTTTGTCCATCAGATTGAGGATGATAGGAT
>CBVK0100043267.1:0-37190 GCA_900067695.1 Picea abies
GGAGCAAGAAAAAGTGAATTGGTTACAAGGATAGACAGAAGTACCAAACATGGTTGTAGATGTACCTTTTTTTGCAGAAGTTGGGCCAAGCACTGAAAGACTTGTCTAGGCTATGTCCCAAGTTAGCCTGAAGGTGGGAGAAATCAAAGGTATAAAGGGAGATATAGAGAAATTGAAGCAAGAAATGAAAAGAAAATGTGAGAGGATGGCTCAACTCCAAAAGGAGAATCGAGATTTGCAGGAAAGAGTAGACAAGCTGAAAATGAGGTTGAGAGACAAAGGACTATTGCAGGGAGCCAAACATATCATTTGGGATTCTATTGTTGTTGAAGATGCTAAGTTCGGGTTGTACTTGAACATTATCAATGACAAAGATAACATGGTCATCACAGCCAAAAGTAGGTGCACTATTGTAAATGAGACCCTAGCAAAGAAACCATCAGAGTGGGCCCAAAATGCCNNNTTGTAAATGAGACCCTAGCAAAGAAACCATCAGAGTGGGCCCAAAATGCCATAAACTTGTTAAATTACATCCCCACTGTAGAACTTCAAACCATTGGGGTCAAAGGTAGGACTACATTGACCATTTGGGCCAGGAGGGTCATTGCCAAGCATAACCTACTAAAATCAGTCCAGACCAAGGCCATACAGATGGAGTAGAGTATACAAGAATTCAAATATTTGTTTGAAGAGTTGTTCATCAAAGGCCTCCCACCATTTTGGGATGGAAAAGGAAAATTGTATGATCAAGAGGAATACAAATCTCGCCTCGCCCAACGCAAAATGGATCACTCTAAGTTTGAAAGATTGGAGGAAAACTTGAAAGGAGCAACCCTAGTGGAATATTTGATTACAGATTTTGAGATCTTGAATCAGTTCAAAATAGTAAAGATTGGACTGTCATTCATGGCGTACGCCTCTTGCATTGACCTAGAGATCCTAATTAAAGAAATTATGGACTACAATATCCCTTATGACTTGAAGTGGAAAGAGAAAGTGTGGGTCGGTAAAACAAAGTGCATTTTTCCAGGAAGCAACATATAGCACCCAAGTGTCATCAAAATGGAAGATCTAACAGAGGACCAAAATAGGACAAATGGAAAAGGAAAAAGATGAAGAGTCAGAGGAATCGGTCGTTGGTTCATGAAAGGTTTTTTTATTAATCATTGTAATGAGTTCCCATACCGAAATTGTCATGTTGTAATTATTGTAATCAGTTTTAGAAGCTAAAACGTTTCAGTTCGGCTATTGTAATCGATTTCAAATTGAAGGAAATTGAATTGTATAAATATTAGAAGTTCTAAATGTATTAATGTTGGCAGAAGTGCAAGGGCACCTCCTTAGTTGTTCTGAACTAAATTGTAATTTTATGGAGCTGAATTGATACATATGTAGAAGATTTTGAATTCTCTATGAAAATATTCTAATGGTGTTGATATGAGTTTTGTCTTCTTTCATTGTATGTATTTCTTGTATTCTTTAATTCCATTTACACTATCTTCTATTTAAGTTGGATAGTTTAAAATCCATAATTCATCTTGTGATTCTCTTGGCTTAAACAATTTAAACTGTGTTAAGTTATTCATGACTAATTCAGAATTCATTTGATGCAATTACTTGTTTTATGTTTCTTCTTACACTCTGCAAACTACAATTTATAACTCGGATTCATCGCCTCACTTAGATTTTATCCTCTGGAGAGTTCTACTAGCCAGTCAGTGTTGTAATTCATTTTCATAATTTTGACTCCATATCCCTAAGTGTCCCTCCCCTTCCTTGCCAGCAAATTTATAAAAAAAAACCAAAAACAAACTAAATCTATCCATTGATTACCAAAGAAACATAAAGTGACACGAGAGAGCCCTCTCTGAGCTGATCAGGCTAGTACCCAACTCTAAAGTTGGTCTATTGGTTACCTCTGTTGTTTGTTTATCAGTCGAACAAATTTACAGAGTGCTAACATTCTGGTGACGATGTCGGGGATCGAAAGTGAAATCTTCCCTTGGAAAAGAACGACTTAAAGCTTCAAATTTGATTCCTGAGGGTGACAGTGAATCAAAAACCTTATTGGATGAGACTACTTTTACCCTCGCGACTTCGTTACCAAGAGACCAGTACCACCAATTAGTTTGAGCTAAAAATCCTGGCTCCCAAGAGAATTCACACCAGGAAAAACCTAGACCCAGAAGCTGCAATCCATGTGTCTGATCCTAAGAAACTTATACACAGAAGAAAAGAAAGGCCAATAATCCTAGCTTTGTGTTTAGACAAATATCTATCCTTTCCCAAAGATGGAGTAACAAGCATTGAAGATCTTGAGTTTGATGTGAAATTTGAGCAAACTATGTTCAGAACTAAATCTGAATCTTGTTTGAACGAGGTCATCTTTGACGAAAAGAGGTTCCAAGATTTAATTTTAACTGCCTCTACCAAACCTATTATGATCCATACTCAAAACCAATAGCCACTTCAAGTCCTCACAGCAGCCATGACAGCTAGGTTTTCCCCTCTTGTACTCCCTGCTTAGTTACATTATTTTCCCCGGGAGTATAATCTAAGGATTAAATTGTATGATGTTGAAGGAAGTGTGTTAGCCTAGAAGCATCTAGACTGGTTCAATGATTTTATAGACTTAGAAGAAGCAGATTTTGAAGATGCACAAAGTCTTGTAGGAGAAGTCAGAAAGTGGTTCAGATCTCTCCTAGCAGCCAATATCATAAATTTTGAAGCCATTGAAACTAGTTTTCTTGCAAAGTGGGGCGAAAAGAAAAACCCCCTTCAATTGTTAACTCGGTATAACAACATGAGGAGGTCACCTAATGAAACAGTGCAAGAGATTTCAGCCAGATTTGTGAAGGTCTATAATTTAATTCCTACTGAGGTAAAACCCCCTCCTAAAGTTGCCCAACTCAGATATGTTGATTCCTTTGAAAGTGATTTTTCTTTGTTGTTGAGGGAAAGAAGATATAGCTCATTAGATGACATGATGAACAATTCAATAGAAGTGGAAGTGAATCTAATGGCCTCGGGAAAGATCAAATCTAACTCTGACAAGGACATGAACAAAGTTAAAGACAAGCCACAGCCTTCAACCTCACAAACATCAGAAGAAAGGTTTGAAACAATCATGAAAAATATGGAAAAAATGATGGAGAGAATGGCTTTAGATAATAATCCTAACACTAGAGAATAGGCTTATGTCCCACCCAATAATCAAAGAAGATTAGCAGTCCCACAAATTAGACAAAGAGATCATAGGAATCGGGGGATCAACAAATAAGACCTCATTTTCAAAATAATTATGTAAATGATAATTATGATGACAATTTTGAAGACAACATGCATTGTTGTGATGGTGATGAGACAGAGGTATTTTTTACTAAAGAGGAACATGACCAATTCATGGATGCTAATGAAATATTCATGCAGGAAAATGATGAGAGGTTGTCAATAGAAAGGGAAGATTACCAAACATGGTTGCGGAATTCCATCATGAAATTCCAGAGACAATATAATCTTCGAAATCAGAAAGTACCTACAAACCCCCCAAAGGGAAATCCTCCAAATGGAAAACCTACCAAAGAAGATCATAATAACATACCCTCTTCAAGTTAGCCCAAGAAGGACTATGTTGCAAAAGATGTTGTGGACAAAGGAAAGCAGAAGGAATAATCCCAGAAAAAGGTACCTGAAACAAGAAAGGAGACAGTCACCAAAGAAATAGAGAAACCTCATCCTCCTTTAATTTTAAAAGTGAGATGGCCAAGATTAAAATTTTTGTACCATTCAATGAATTGATCAAGAATAGTGAACATAGAAATCAAATCATCAATATGCTCAAGATGGAACAAACTTCTAACACTTTGAACATACAAGATGATCATCCTACCATCTTATTTGGCCCACGTGTAGAAGAAAATTGTGATGATGAAGAGGTCCCCCCTTTCTATATCAGCCTAAAGATCCATGATATGACTCTACACAATGCCATGTTGGATTCAGGAGCATCCCATAACCTAATTCCCAAGGTGTTCATGGACCAATTGGGCCTTGACATGACAAGGCCTTACAAAGATCTTTTCTCTGTTTATTCAAGGAAGGTGAAGTGCTTAGGACTAATCAAAGATCTAGTGGTTTCTTTGTCTCAAATTCCAGCAAATAATATGGTCGTGGATGTAGTGGTTGTTGATATCCCTCCCAAGGTTGGCATGCTAGTATCTAGGTCATGGGCTGCAAAGTTGAAGGGAACTCTTCAGATGGATATGTCATATGCCACCATCCATGTCTTTGGTCAATATAGGAGATTGTACATAGAGTTTTTGCTCAAATACATGGTAAGTAACAAGTCACGGCCGAATAAACATCCCATCTACTCTGTGGAGACTGAGTTGGGGTCTTCCATTTTCTTCAATGATCTGTGTTTTGAAGAGAAAGGGCCATAGATTGATATGGTTGTCAAAGATAAATCTGATCAGCAGAGTGAGAATTTTTCAGAGCAGCAGGATAGTGTAGAAAATGAGATGTGGAGCATGAGCTTTGATAGAGATGTCAACAGAGAGGGGTCAGGAGATGGTGTGTGGATTAACCCCCCTAGATTGGCTACAAAATTGTGCTCTTATAAGCTGGACTTTGATTGCACAAACAACATGGTTGAATATGAGGCATTGGTGTTAGGATTGAAGGCTTTAAAATAAATGGGTGATAATTGTTCATGGGGATTATGAGTTGATCATAAATCAGGTGAAGGAAATATATCAAGCCAAGAACCCCAGATCAAGAGCATACAGGAACACAATACTTGATCTTCTTGAAGGATTTTCATAATATAGCCTCTCAGAAATTCCAAGGGGTCAAAATCAGATTGTTGATGCTCTTGCTACTTCAGCTTCAGTTTTCAAAATTCCAATCTTTCCTAGAAGGGGATATGAAGTTGAGATCAAGCACAGACCAACAGTGCCTGATAATATTAAGTACTGACAGGTTTTTGAAGATGATAAACAAATAGACATTTTCCTCAAAATGGAAGATGGATTTGAGAGTTTGAATATTGATGAAGAGGTGGATGCAGCTGTGTTCACAAAGGATGGTTACTTCGAAAATCAGATTGTTGGTAGAGATATAGTGCAGCTGAAAAGTAACATCATTCCCAAGGGCCTGGTCCCATTGGAGAAACTCTTTGATAACAATAATGTAGCCAAGAGTCCAAAGATTATAGTAAATTAAGGGGATGTTGAAGATTGCAACATTGGGACTCAGGAATATCCCAAGATCATCAAGTTGTCCAAAACACTCAACCCAGAAGTCAAGCAAAGATATATCAATTTGATGAAATAATTCCCTGGTGTTTTTTCTTGGAGCTATGAAGATATGAAATTTTATGACACCAAGGTAATTTAGCATGTGATCTCAATCAAAGAAGATCATAAACCTTTCAAATAGAAATTAAGAAGGATAAATCCTTTGCTACTGCTCTTGATTGAGAAAGAGATAAATAAGTTGTTTGAAGCCAAGATCGTAGTATATTTAAGGTTTTCCAAATGGGTGGAAAATATGGTGCATGTCATAAAGAAGACTGGGGAGATCAGATTGTGTGTGGACTTCAGAAATATGAGCAGGGTATCTCTCAAGGATAATTATCCACTACCTAAGATGGATCACATTCTACAGAAAGTGGTAGGTTCTCAGAAAATGTCAATGTTGGATGGTTTCTCTGGGTACAATCAGATCATGGTACACCCTGATGATCATGAAAATACAGCATTCACAACATCATGGGGTACATTCATGTATGACAATATGCCTTTTGGGCTCATGAATGCAGGGGAAACATTTCAAAGAGATATGGACATAGATTTTTCCGATGAGAAAGAAAAATTCATTGTTATCTACCTAGATGATATCATTGTGTACTCAGTTTCTGATGAAGAACATCTCAAGCATTTAAGAAGGGATTTTCAGAAGTGCAAAAATTTTGGCATTTCATTGAACCCCAAGAAGTCGAATTTTGGCATGGAAGAAGGGAAGCTACTGGGACACATTATTTCAAAGGAGGGGATAAAGATAGATCCCAACAAAGTTGAGGGGATCTTAAAAATTGGCACACCCAGAAGCAAAAAAGAAGTGCAATCTTTCCTGGGGAAAGTGAATTTTCTTAGGAGATTCATCCCTAACCTGGTGTTGGTAGCTCTACATGTTTTTCCTATTTTGGACAACAAACAACACTTCTTGTAGCTGCCTACACCTCATCCTGTAAATACTACCATTTGGGGATGATTATTTGGTTAGAAAAAGGATCTTTGATTATTCTTGTTTTATTTCTTATCTTGTGTTTTCATGCTTGGTTCATGACTGTAAGCATGAAACAAGCATTAAAACTTAATCTCGTATTTTGATTATGCTTAAGGATGGTTTGAAAGGGTCAATATGCTTACATCCTTTTCATGATTTTTCTTTTGCTTTGATTTTATCATATATCAATGAAATACCTATGTTCATTGGCATTTGAACTATAAGATTGCTCATTTAAAATTCTTGGTAAAATAACTTTGATTTTAATTTTTTGATTTTCATTAGGACTGTAAAAAACGTATCCTCTCCTAACCTTTGTAAATCGAGTATACCCATTACATGTCATGGCAATTAAACACACTAATATCTTACCCTGTACTTTGTTTTAGCTGGCAGGTCAAATTGACAGGTCCCTCATGACAAATGAAGGTCTTGTGTTATGACCTGTACTCAAAACGTTCATTACCAGAAATGCCCGAATTTCATGACTGAAATCCTCATTGCTTATGTTATGGTTGCACTGGTGTGTTCCTAGTTTAGTTCCAATGATTTTAGCTCGGGCTTGCCTCTTTCACTGCTACCTCCTAAGACCATGGTGAGTTCGGGTCGCCCTTGTTACCATCTGTTCAAACCCTTACGGCCCCTGTCATCCGATTTGAGCCAAATGGCTCCCAAACTTTGTTGTTGTATGATGATGCGAGTGAGGACCTAAAGAGCCAGGGTTGGGATATGTTTATTAAGAATTTCTAGGGGTATAACTTGAAGGTGGCTAAAGAATTCGCCCTTACATTTGATGGATGTAGATCTAAGGTGGGTGATATTCAGTTGGAGATCACCGAATAATTTTTGAGTGAAGCAACAGGACTCCCCCTCATTGGTCAAAAATGGTTTAAAAACTCAAAGTTGGATGAAGTAACCTGGAGTTTGTTCGTCACCTCTAGAAAAATTGAATGGTGTGACAAAGGTATTACGGTCTCCCTACTCAAGGTTAGATGGAATGGTTTATTAGCGGTTTTAAAACAATTTATTAACTGTGAAGGTCATTATGGCCTAGTCTTCCTTTACCATGTGCGATTGCTCATGAATTTTATTGGCTTCAATTTAAATATGTCGTTTTACCTGCTAAGAAGCTTGTATAAAATGTCAAAGAGATATAAGAAGAAGAACTTAGATTATAGCCTTTTTCACCATGGTTTGATTAAATTATTGTTGGTTCATCATTTAGAAACCTTGAGTGATGATTGGGACCAGTTTCTAGTTCGAAATGGTTTTGTTACAAAGACTTCTGTAGAAACCCCTATGGTGGATAAACCTATGATAGAGAAACCTCTTAGGTTCTCAAGTGGCAAGCCAAATTTCTTGTATGAAAACCCTCGTGAAAGGGCATTGCTCGATCAGTCTTTGTGTGAGCAAAAGGATGTTAGTTCTAAGGTTATTAAAACTCCTGAGCATGAACAAATTGTTTACCCTAATCCTACTGTAAAATCCAACAACAAAAACCCTAGAAAACAGTCAAAGAAAAATCAAGAAATAGGGTTTTGTAATAAGAGAGTTGGCCGACTCATTTCAAGGAGTCTGCGTATTAAATCCAAACCTCATGTGAGCTCAATCAATTCGATCAAGATCCATGAGGATTCAGACTCCGAGATCGAGAGGTTTCTGGCACAGGAAGATCTGAATTGTACCAAACTAGATCAATCATTTGATTATGTGAATAATCTCCCACCGTGGCTAAAAGACAACAAGGAATTTACAAGTATCAAGCTCGGTCAAAGGCCGACAATGGATAGTAGTGGTGTTTTAGCACACAATTACACACTTCCTCAACTGATTGCCCCTGTTGTACATTGCGAAGTTTGTTTACATTGGATAAGTCAGTACTACACAGACATCCCCATCCTTCAAGCAAGGATCAAAGCTCTTGCGACTCAAAATGAATCATTGGCAAACGAAAACCGTGAGCTCAAGGCAATGCACAAAGACAAACAAAGTGTTTGAAAAGGACAGGCAATATCATTATAAAAAACGTTGACAGTGTCAACACCGTGATCGATTCTGAGATATTGTGATTCGAATTTTGTTATTAGTTAAATGGTAAGATTGGTTTTTTTCAAAATTATGCTTTGGTTGTTATTTTCTAATCAATCTGGATCGATTTAGATTTTTGTTACCAATAATAATACTGACTACATAATCAAGAGATTCTGTAGCCAAGTCAATTTCTCATATAAGTTTAGGAATTGTTAGTTAATAAAATATTTGACTTGCTCATTTCATTTTTTCAGGATAGGATGTATCTGATGTTGATCTTATGGGATGGAGCATGCTGGACTTAGTCAATCAGCTATCTTTTTTTTTCTTATTTTTGTAAATAGGAGAAAATTCTCATAAATTTTAAAGACTTAGTTTGATCTTGAGTGGCTCTAAGCCCTCTATATTTGTAACTTTTAGATCTTTTTTGAGATCTGATCCTATCTTAGAAGATAGGAAGTTTAGCCTTTGTAAACTCTTTAAATACTCCATATTTTGTAATGGAAACCATCTTGGTTGAGGGCAGAAGATGGATGAGTGATTCCAAGACTTAATGAAACAACATATATGCATTTTGGCTTTAGCCTTTTGTTAATGATGTCTTCATTTATGTTTTGTTAATCCTAATACATTAATAGGTCTGATAGCTTTAGACTTAATGATATATGATTTTTGGGATGTTTATATTATTAATATTATCTATAATCTGTTGCTCTTGATATAAATGATGTGATCATATCTCGAATTAGAATGATAGGATTTATCTTTGAATTTTAATTGAGTGATGAAATGCATAAGTTACTTCCATATTTATCTTGTTGTAATTATGTGCAATTATAAGATCACAAGGTTATATTTGTGTTTCCTCCTCTATCATTAAACCTTAACTGCCAATGTATGTTTTGAATTTATTTAGAACAGTCATAAAGTTCATTGCAGATTTCTCTCTTGGACATGGCAGTTGGATGTTCTTCACTCATACAGACGCTTGGACACACCCCACTAACTAACAAACAGGTTAGCTCCTTTGTATTTCTCAATTCTATCATTTACACATTAATGAAACCAGAATGTATGGTTCATGTTTTAACTACCCACACGTCTGCATTTCATAGTTTATTCAATTCTAGATTAGTTAGATTTATAAAAGAAAAAATAAAAGATTTATATGTGCTTTCTTTATCTACTTTTTAGAAGCAATTATTTTCACATTGATTTCGTAAGTTTCGATTAAAACTTGCAATTTGTAAATGATGTACATAAGTGAGATTCTTATATTTTCTGCTTAAATACACCTACCATAGTTACATTAGGACATATGTACATATAATATATAGTATCTAGTAATTAGTTAGTTATTCCTTTCTCTTGTTTATTTTATTTTAGGACTTTAGATTAGCCAATGGAGCCATTAAACCCGTCAGACCGAGTTACACCAAACAGCTTGGGTTACTTAGACAAGCTCAGACCGGACTCATTCTTCTAGTTGACAGATGGTCAATTTCACCCATCAACACCTGGCTGAAATCATAAAGTACATTACTAACATACTCAAGAAAGGAAATGAGATAAAGTGGACCCCAAAAGCCAGGAAATCCTTTGAAGACATTAAAGTGGCATTGACCAAGGCCCCAGTACTGGCCAGCCCTAATTTTGAAAAAGACTTTATATTGTTCTCTTTTTCCTCATAGCACACCATTGCTGGTGTTTTACTACAGAAGGATGAGAATAATTTTGAGAAACCTATAGCGTACTACAGTAGGAAATTGAGGGATGCCTTATTGAAGTATGATATCATGGAAAAGAAGGCATATGCACTGGTCAAGGCCCTGAAGGAGTTCTAAGTTTATATCTTTCATTCTCATACCACTGCTTATGTGCCCAACAGTTCTGTGAAACACATTTTAACTTAGCCCGGCCCTAAGGGAAAAAGGGGAAAGTGGATAGTTGTGTTGTTGGAATATGACCTTGAGATCAAACCTATAAAGTTGATCAAAGGGCAGGGACTTGCAAATTTGATGGCAAAGACAAATTGTGAGCTCCTAGGAATAAATTTCATTGCTAACTTGTCAGAAGATTCATAAGGAGAAAGAGTCCCCCAGATCTCCCAAATATTCCTTGACTCCCTGTGGTATGCAGATATCATTTATGTGTTGAGAAATTTGTAGGCCCCTCTGGAATTGAGTAAAACCAGGCCAGGTTCTTAAAGCTGAAAGCAGCAAAGTTTTGTATGGTAAATCAATCTCTATATTGGAAGGATCTAGGGGGAATCTTGTTGAGTTGTTTTCTAGAGGAAGAAGCAGAGAGGGCCATCAAGGAATTCCATAAGGGTGACTGTGGAGGACACCATTATTGGAAAACCACTGTGCATAAGATATTGAGGGATGGGTTGTATTGGCCTAGCAATTTTTAGGATGTCTACAAAGAGGTTTCAAGATGTCATGAATGCCAATTTTTTTATGGGAAAATAAAATTGTAGCCTTTTCCCTTGAAACCCATCTATGTTGAAGCACCCTTTAGACAATGGGGCCTTGATTTCATAGGATAAATTCATCCATGGTCCTAAGTTCAGCACAAGTGGATTCTGACAGCCACAAATTACTTCACTAAGTGGATTGAGGAAGTTCCCACCAGGCAGGCCACAGATGTTGTTATCATCCATTTTTTGGAAGATAATATTTTTTCCAGGTTTGGGTGTCTAATCAAAATCATTACAGACAATGCTGCGACATTTAAGTCCAAAAAGATGGAGAAATTTTGCAGTGACTACAACATAAAAATTGACCACTCCACTTCTTATTACCCTCAAGGCAATGGGTTGTTTGAGTCATCCAATAAGAGCTTAACCATAATTATCAAAAATTTGTTGCAAGATAACAAAAAAGATTGGCACAAAAATCTCATCCATGCACTATGGGCTGACAAGATAACTCTGAAAAGATCTATTGCCACTTCACCCTTCCAGAATGTTTATGGCACAGAAGCATTTTTTCCTACTACATTAGGGTTGCCAATGATGAGGTTGTTACAGGAGTAGGATGCTAAGACATATGCCACTCAAAGAAGAAAAGATGAACTGGTCAATGCCCAACAAACAAGAGAAAAGGCCTTCAACAATGCTCAGCTGCACCAAGACAAGATCAAAAAATATTTTGACAGGCATACCAAGGAGGATGATTTCAAAGTGGGAGACTTGATATTAAGATGGGATGCCAGAAATGAAGATAAGAGAAAGCATGGGAAATTTGACCATCTATGGTTGGGACCTTTCAAAATCATGGTGTGCCATGGGAATAATGCCTATCTGATACAGGAAAGTAATGGAGACATCGTTGGAGGAGGACCTCTTAATGGCAGTTTCCTCAAAC
The DNA here is from genome assembly GCA_900067695.1 of Picea abies. Classification (NCBI taxonomy): domain Eukaryota; kingdom Viridiplantae; phylum Streptophyta; class Pinopsida; order Pinales; family Pinaceae; genus Picea; species Picea abies. The sequence goes on from CBVK0100043267.1 coordinate 11,688, forward strand.
ATTATATCATTTAAAGGAACCATCACCCTTTCCATTCATTGTATATAATCATTTTGTTTTTTCAGTTGAAGTAGTTGAAACTAAATTAACAGAACTGAAGCCCTAACTTATGTTGAGTAGATTTTGAGTTTTCTAAATAAATGTTGGTAAATTCAGTTGTAGGAATAAATCATAGCCCAATGGGTAGGCACTTGGTATTCCATTCTTTGCTACCTTGCAAGGAGGATAGCATCCCCAGTTGGAACCCATGTTATCACCATAACAAATTTATGTGGGAGATCTGGTTTTCAAAACTTAGCGAGATGCTAAATTGATGTGGAGCTGTGATAAACTAGAGGAAAGGGCCAGATCTAGTGAGAGGAGGCTAAATCTAGTGGTAGTGCAGATTTGGTGGGACTTGACAGGTCGCATATCGTGGGCGCTATAAATCAACGGTTGGGGATCATTTCGGGGGAAGAACTTGTGTAGAGGATAATTCCTGAAAGCGGGCCGAAAATTAAATCGTGGTTTCGGGTTGGGACCATGTGGTGCCACTGGGTGCATTTTAGGGAGATAAGCGGGTTTCCCCAAACCACTTCCCCTCCCCCCTAAAATCGTAAAAATATATAAAGGGGGCACTCGTCATTATTTTATTATTTTTCAAATACTGGAACATTGAAAGTTGGTGCGACCACTCCATTCAAACTAAATCTCCAAATCACACCAATATCATGTCTTTTCCGCTCATTTTCAGGTATTTTCCATCACCACCATGGACCTTGTCATTATGTCAGTAGCATAGAAACACCCCATGTCAAACGAAGAATCCTTAATTGACAGAGATTCATATGTGTTCGACATTGAAATCACCATTTCACCCATCTCTGTGTCCATAGCTAATCTGTCAGATAATGTAGGGAAAGAGATACCCTTCCTTGAAGCAGTCTAGGCCATTATAGTCCCTTACGCTTTCGAGGTCGCACTCCCCTTCCCCGAATTAATAGGTTGGTGCGCAGAGAAATATTCACAGGAAGAGAAAGTTGTCTTAAACAAGCAGGGGTATGAGGTCTTGTGTAGAGTAGAGAGGTTGTCAATTCGAAGCGCCCTCGGCATACCAGATTCCTCCTCCCCAGTGTATGAACCATTTGAAGAAGAAAATATAATCATGCTTTACATGGAATGTCCTTCAGAAGTCAAAGACTTATTTTTGCAAACAATTGTCAAACCAGAGCATATTTCTGAAAGTATGTCCTTGCCAATGAGTGTAAATACCATGGTTATTGAAGTCCAATGGGTTTGTTCCATATTGAGTCAGATTTTAGGTCTAGATAATGAAAATTATTTGGTTGAGGTCACGTTAGGTTTTATGTTGGCATTTTTCCAGCGAGAGTCCAGTCAGTCAGTTTGCATCAGCTTCGACAAATTCATAGATGATAATATCCATAAGTAGCTAGTGAATTTTCAGTAACTAAGACATTTCAGATATTACACATACTTGTTGAATATTGTCCTGGAGACAAACACGAGAGAATTCCCTGAAGCAACATTCATATCAATTGAATGCAAAATAATCACAATGCTCATTTTTATCAACAAGGTCATGTCCAAAGTTTACAACCTCATTTTCAACACCATCTTGCCAAGAATCCTAGATGACATGAGGAGTTATTTATAGCCAAATCTAGAAAACAAAGTGGGGGACTGGGTGTTGTTCATGAATTCAAAGGTGATGTGGTTTTATGGTTGTCATGAATCCCCCTATCTTCTGCCTATTTTTTTGACACCCAGAGTTTTTTCCCTGGAGTTCATCAGGCAAAGAATCATATCAGAGACAGAGCACTTCCTGAAACTACACAAGGCATCCAACCTCAAATTCCCTTTCATCATTGGACCCTTCATTGTAAAAACTAGATCATACTTATCTGAGATTGAGGCCAAGATCAAGGAGTTTGGATTTTCAAAACTACAGGGAAGAAGATATGATCCACAACAGATCATATCCAAGAGAAGACCGATAAACAAATAGGCCCCCTATGAGCATGAACATGTTGAGGGTTTTGACAAATTGGCAAATCTATATGTTTGTGTTGATATGGAAGCAATATTGCAACCATATCAAACACAACAAGTGGAGGCAACCCTACAACAGACTCAAATACAAAAAACTCCTCATAAGCTGATAGTTAAAATCCCCAAGATAAGTGTTTATAGCAAAAGAAGAAGTTCAGAGGCCCTAGGCACCAGCAGTCAGTAGACTGTCCCTGAAAAGGTGAGGATCATACAATCCCCATAGATAGTGGATCTAGAGGAGGAAGAGCCTAAATAAAAAGTGAACATGGATATGGTGGAGAGTGGCACCAGCAATGTAAAATTTGGGAAAGGAAACAAGCTCCAAAGTGAAGGCAGCTTAAGGAATTTCAACATCAAAAAGCACATCTTTGATAAGGCATCTAGAGCAACCTATCAATCTAAAGAATATTTGGCAAAGAAATATGTTGAGAAAGGAAACTTGACTATGAATTAAATGAGGGAGTTAATCCCTGAAGTAGAAAATATATCTCAGCATAAGTCTTCTATGTTCACAGTGAGAGATGTAGAGAAGACATCAAGTTAAAATATGAAAACATCAGTGCTCCATACAAATGAAATTCCACAGGAATACCAATGACATGTTGTATTTAGATTACTTGGGTCTAAGCCTAGAGAATTTAAAGCTGTCAACTTATGCAATTAAGTTGGAAGGTTAGTTGAGGCAATAAAAAGCATCCACCAGAGCTTGGCAAACTCAGGTCAAGAGGCTATAATCTAAAGGCCCTCAGGGAGTGAAATCCTCCTTAGAAGAAAAAAACAAACTGATTCAAAGCTTGAAAAAGAAACTAAAAATGTTTGCCACAGAGCATCCACAAACAGTAGAGCTAGTTTCTCTAGAATAGAAGAAGGAGACATTTCGACAAGAGGCATTGAATTACAAGGCCAAGGTATTACAGTTGGAGCAAGAAAAGGTGAATTGGTCACAAGGACCAATAGAAGTACCAAACATGTTTGTAGTTGTACCTTTTGATGCAGAAGTTGGGCCAAGTACTGAAAGACTTGTCCAGGCTATGTCCCAAGTTAGCCTGAAGGTGGGAGAAATCAAAGGTCTAAAGGGAGATATAGAGAAATTGAAGAAAAAAATGAAAACAAAAGATGAGATGATGACTTAGTTCCAAAAGGAGAATCAAGCTTTGCAGGAAAGAGTAGACAAGTTGAAAACGAGGTTGAGAGGCAAAGGACTGTTGTAGGGACCCAAACATATCATCTGGGATTCTATTGTTGCTAAAGCTGCTAAGTTCAAGGTGTACTTGAAATTTATCAATGACAAAGATAACATGGCCATCACAACCAGAAGCAGGTGCGCTGTTGTAAATGAGACCCTAGCAAAGAAACCATCAGAGTGGGCCCAAAATGCCATAAATTTGCTAAATTTCATCCCCACTGCAGAACTTCAGACCATTGGGGTCAAAGATAGGGCTACATTGATCATCTGGGACAGGAGGGTCATTGTCAAGCATAACCTGCTAAAATCAGTCCAGACCAAGGCCATACAGATGGAGTAGAGTATACAGGAATTCAAAGATCTGTTTGAAGAGTTGTTCATCAAAGGCCTCCCACCATTTTGGAATGGAAAAGGAAAATTGTACGATCAGGAGGAATACAACTCTCACCTCACCCAATGCAGAATGGATCACTCCAAGTTTGAAATCCTGGAGGAAAACTTGAAAGGAGCAACCCTGGTGGAATATTTGATTATAGATTTTTTAGATCTTGAATCAGTTCAAAAAAGTGAATATTGGACTGCCAGTCATGATGTACGCCACTTGCATTGACCTAGAGATCCTAATTAAAGAAATGATGGACTATGATATCCCTTCTGACTTGCAGTGGAAAGAGATAGTGTGGTCAGGTAAAACAAAGTGCAATTTTCCAAGAACCAGCAGATAACGCCCAAGTGTCACCAAAATGGAAAATCCGACAAAGGACCAAAACAGGACAAATGGAAAAGGAAGAAGCTGAAGAGTCGGAGGAATCGGCCATTGGTTCATGGAACATTTTTTATTAATCATTGTGATCAGTTCCCATAGCGAAACTGTCATGTTGTAATTATTATAATCAGTTTTAGAAGTTGAAACATTTCAGTTCAACTATTGTAATCGGTTTCAAATTGAAGGAACTCAAATTGTATAAATATTAGAAGTTCCAAATGTATTAGTGTTGGCAGAAGTGCAAGGGAACCTCCTTAGTTGTTCTGAACTAAATTGTAATTTTCTGGAGTTGAATTGATTACATATGCAGAAGCTTTTGAAGTTTCTATGAAAATATTCTAATGGTGGTGATATGAGTTTTGTCTTCTTTCATTGTATGTATTTTATGTGTTATTTAATTCCATTTACATTGTCTTTTTCTTAAGTTGGGTAGTTTAAAAGCCAGAATTCATCTTGTGATGCTCTTGGCTTAAACAATTTAAACTGTGTTAAGTTATTCATAACTAATTCAAAATTCATTTCATAAATTCTTTGATGTAGTTACGTGTTTTATGTTTCTTCTTACACTCTACAAACTACCATTTATAACTCAGATTCATTGCCTCACTTAGCCTCTATCCTCTGGAGAGTTCTACTAGCCAGTCAGTGTTTTCATTCATTTTCAGAATTTTGACTCCATAGCCCTAAGTGTCCCTCCCCTTCCTTGCCAACAAATTTATAAAACCCCCCCAAAAACAAACTAAACCTAGTCATTGATTACCAAAGAAACATCAAGTGACACGAGAGAGCCCTCTCTGAGCTGAGCAGGCTAGTACCCATCTCTAAAGTTGGTTTTTAGGTTACCTCTGTCATTTTTTTATCAACCAAACAAATTTACAGGGTGCTAACAAGGGGAACCAGAAATGGTTGAGATGATCCCTCAACCAAATCAGTACCTTATTGGATTTAATGGCTCAGACCCAGAAAATTCCTCTGACCCAGAAATGAATTACCATTCGAACTGGTATATGGAAGAGTCCTCCTCAAGAGTTAATGAGGAGATGGGGCAGAGTACCCATCTGCAAGACTTCCATACCTGACCACGAGCTGGGTATTCAGACCCATGCAACCTTTCTGAGGAAGGCAAGGAAAGAGGCAATTCAAGGGCAGAGGAAGATGTGCGCGAAGAAGCAGAGTGGGGAGACCAATCTCAAGAAGAGAAAAGTGCGACTGCAACTCTCTGGTTCGAAGGAGAACTAGGAAATAAGCTAGTTATGGGCACAAGAAGTTGTTGGAAGATTTTTCATTTCAAGCTGATAAATAGGGCTGACGAGTGACTGTGGAAGTACTTGTGCAGGCCTCCTTGCTTGGTACAGAGAAAACTGGTTGTCAAGATCACGTGGGAGGAGGAGAGAAACCTCCATCCCTGACTCTCGTTGATCAAGAAGAAAGAGTCTCTCTCAAAGCATCATGGTCTAGCTCAGGGGTGGCCAATGGTAAATCCGTTTAGGAGTGGTTGTGCCTATGGTTGGGTGGAAACAGGCACCCCTTTCAGTAGTTGCTTCCCGAATTCTGGTTTTCTGATAAGTATTTTCATACCCTGTGTATTGAAATGGAAATAATGATTGAATATATTTATATGTCTATGACTGAGTTCTGTATTGAATGACTAAGTTAGAAATATGTATTGTCTCTCTATGAACCCATGTTTTCGAATAGTATTTTTCTTTCCTTATCTTAGCATCTAGAGAGCTATGGGATGTAATTTTGCAAGAGTGTCGGAGAAGGACTTACTGGGATGCTTAAGTCCTGTCGACCTATAGAATCTACCTTTGCAGAAATACTAAGTTCAAACCCTATGGAAGGAGGGCGCATCCTTCAAACCTTTCACTCGTGTGACCAAGGGATCATGTCCATGTCCTTAACCAACTCACGACTAAGAGATTAGCACGTAGCCCACGAGATTTTTTGAAGGACCCATGCGACCAAGGTTTAAGAAACCTGCACTAGTCCCAAAAGGAGCTAAGCCTTTATGGCTTCAGAACTCCGGTAGTTTGGAGCTTCGGAGTATTACGACCTTACCATTTGTAAACCGGCCAAAGGCAACTGATTGTTACCGTTACCCATGAGGTTGACCGACACTTTGTGTTTTCCCTAATCATGGAAGATAGACTTCTTCCATCATTAAACCATGATCCATTCATCAATTTCAAGGTAACATGGGCCACAGATCCGATGGCATTTGAGAGTCCCCTTGGTCGTTGGATCTATGCCAAGGTAAGTCTAACGAAGTCCTACTTTGGGAGAACAAAGATGTTATAGCACCAAACTCCCTGAACGTCAGAGTTACAAAGTAATGACAGCCGTGGATTTGGGGAGTTCGTTAAGAACCCCTCTTAATCATTCGATCATCTAGTGGAGGGACCCGCGTACGGTACTTCGACGAAGTCCTACTTCGAGAGAGCGAAGCAACCATGACGTCGAAGCCTCCGAAGGCCAGAGCTGCAAAGTGACGAGGACCGTAGATCTCGGGACCCTTTGGGATCTCCCTTGACCGTTAGATCTAGACCATGGTCAACCCAGCGCTGACCGGTCCGGGAGCAAGGAGAAAACCACACCACAAATTCCATGAACCCCGAAGTTACAAAGTAACAGAGGCCGTAGATCAAGGGATCAACATGGATGCATCTTGACCGTGAGATCTAAGGGTATAGGAAGGTGATTAGTCTGGAGTGACGTGGCACAGTGACATCGTCCAGGGTGACGTGGACCCATGATTGACGTGCCACATGTCACCTGGATTCGTATGTCTCGCAGACCCTATGTGCCCATTAAAATGTGACACATGTCACCCACTGTAGGGGCCACATGTCATCTTTGCATTTTTGCATGTCACCCCTAGCACTTGCTTACTTGGTCCATTTGGTGAGTGGAGTACTCAGGACCCACCTTCCCTTGCCTCTACATTTAGTACATCCCCACATGCGAGGGTGGACCCTTCGGGAGTCCAGAACTTTAGGACTCTGGAGGTTTGGGATGTAGTGTCATGGGTAAGTTGAAAGCCAAACCACCCACTTTCGATGGATAAATTAAGAAGGGGGAAGAATAATAAGTTTGGTTTCTTGGCTTGAAGAAGTACTTCAAAGTCCATGACTACTCTGAAAATTTAAAGGTTCGAATAGCCATTTTTAACCTAAATGGAAAGGCCTCCATTTCATAGGAGGAAATTAGGAATGTGAAAGGAATCCATGAGAAGGACTTGTCATGGAAACAATTTGAGCAATACTTCAAGAAGAATTATCTGTCAGAGAAATACTTTGATGGGAATACCAATGAGTTCTATGAACTCAAGTTGGGACAGATCACAATAGATGAATATATCAACAAATTCCTTGAGTCAATAAGATATGTGCTCTACATCAAAGATGAAAAAGTAAAGATGCAACGATTTATTAGTGGATTGCCTCAGTCCTTCTGGGAAATAATTGAATTTGATGACCCAGATACCTTAGAAGACATTATCCGGAAGGAAAGTTATTGCTATGAGAAATTCAAGAATAAGACAAAACCTCATGAGGACTGGAAGACGAAAAGTAATTCGGGATTTAAGAAGAAGGGGTTTAAACCCTAAAGGTTTAAGAATCATGGAAAGGGTTCTAAGATGATCCTTCCAACTAAAAGTGTATATCAAAAAAATTTCCCCTCTCAGAGTGGAAATAAACCCTTTGGAATAGCCTCAGGTAAAACTGATAAAACAAAGAGAGAACCCTTGAAATGTCGGGGTTGTGGAGAAGCACACTTGTTGAGAGATTGCCCATATAGGAAACATAACAATAGGAGGGTATACAACATCCAAGAGGATACCACAGTCAATGATGTGGCTAGGAGCATGCCACAAATTTATGCAACCTTGGAGAATAGACAAGATGACCACCAAGCTTCAGTGGTGGAGATGGAAGGTATGATTTCCACCCATCTAGTTTCCATTTTAATTGATCCTGGTTCTAATTTGAGTTATGTTTCCCCTCAAACGGTTGACAAATGCAGTTTGCAACAAGTTAAACATGTTAAATCATGGCCGGTACAACTAGCCATTGGAACCAAAAGAAAGGTAACAGAGGTAATACCATGATGTCAGTTCATTATGAGTGGATTACCCACCCAAGCAACCTTAAAATTACTCCCTTTAGGATCTTATGACCTTTTGATTGGCATGGACTGGTTGGTTTCCCATAAAACCAAGTTGGATTGATACAATAAAAATTTGGAGTGTGAAGATGAAGAAGGGGGAAAGGTAACCCTACAAGGGATTCAAAATCATGTCTCAGTGAGACAAGTATCAACCCTTCAAGTGAAGAAGTATTGCATAAAAGGATGTCCTTTATATGCAATACAAGTGTTGGACTCTGTTGAGGAAAACAAACCAAGCCTAGAGGACCTCCCCATATTAAGAGATTATAGATGTGTTTCTAAAAGAGGTACCAGGTCTACCTCCAAGAAGAGATATTGACTTTTCAATAGAGATTGCACCAGGAGCGGTGCTAGTATCTAGAACAACCTATAGAATGAGTGCACCAGAGTTAGTTGAGCTCAAGATATAGCTAAAGGACATGATGGACAAAGGATACATTCGGCCTAGTGTGTCTCCATGGGGAACACCATCCTTGTTTGTGAAAAAGAAGGATGGCAGACTTAGGTTGTGCACAGACTATAGGCAACTCAATAAGATGACCATAAAGAATAAGTATCCCTTGCCAAGGATCGATGACTTGTTTGACCAATTAAGGGGTGATACAATTTTCTCCAAGACTACCTTGAGGTCTGGATACCATCAAGTCCAAATTAAGGATGGAGACATCCACAAAACGACCTTTAGGACAAGATATGGTCACTATGAATATGTGGTGGTCCCATTTGGGCTAACCAATGCACAAACCACTTTTATGTGTTTAATGAATAACGTACTCAGTAAGTTCTTGGACATATTTGTATTAGTTTTCATAGATGATATCTTAATCTATTCTAAGAATAGGGAAGAGCATGAACAACATCTCAAGCTAGTGCTTCAAGTACTAAGAGAACATCAACTCTATGCTAAGTTTAGTAAGTGTGACTTTTTTCCATAAACAAGTCCATTACTTAGGCCATATTATTTTTGAAGAAGGAGTGGCAGTTGATCCTGACAAGATCAAGGCCATTATAGATTGGCCTACTCCAAAGGATGTATCTGATATCAGATCCTTTATGGGCCTAGTAGGATACTATAAGAGTTTCATAAAAGGATTTTCCAAAATTGGTTTCCCAATCACCTCCGTTCAAAAAAAGGGATTTAAATTTATTTGGACATCAGAATGTGAAGAGAGATTCCAAGAGCTAAAAAACCTTTTAACCAATGTACCCATGCTAAAGATTGCAAACGCAAACAAGGACTTCCTTGTGTGTACAAATTCCTGCAAGGAAGGACTCGGAGGAGTCCTTATGCAAGAAGGACATGTAATTTGCTATGAATCCAAAAAATTGAATGAGCATGAAATCAATTATGTGACCCACGATCTAGAATTGGTCACCATAGTACATGCTTTAAAAATATGGACACATTACCTCCTGGGAAGAATATTTGTGCTTATGACATACCATAGTGGGTTGAGGTATCTATTTGATCAACCAAAACTAAATTCTAGACAAGATCGATGGATGGCTATCATTAGTGAGTTTGATTTTTAAATCAAACATATCAAAGGAAAATAAAATAGGGTGGTTGATGCCCTTAGAAGAATTATGAAAGTGATTCACTTGACATTTGTAAGAACCTGTGAAATGGATGCCAGGGAGAGAGTCAAAAGTGCACAAGAAACAGATGCATTTTTTGAAACTGTAAAATCATACTTAGAACAAGAGCCCACAGGGATGAAGTATGAAGTTTATCAATTGTTGAATGATGGCCTTCTAACTTACAAAGGTAGGTTGTATATTCCGAACTATGATGACTTGGAAAGGTTCATGATGGATGAACTACACAAAGGACCATTTACTGGTCATCTTGGTTATCAGAAGATGATCACATCCACTACGAAACTATTCTATTGGCCTAGAATGAAGAGGGACATAGGTGATTACTTGGATAAATGTCTAGAATGTCAGTAGGTTAAGGTAGAGCATCGACATCTAGCAGGGTTCTTGCAGCCCCTACCAATCCCAAAATGGAAATGGGAAACCATCTCCATGGATTTCATCATAGGATTACCAAATCAGCCAAACAGAATGATGCCATCATGGTAGTTGTGGAAAAACTGAGCAAGGATGCTCACGTCATTTCTGTCAACTCAACTTGCAAGGCAATATATATTGTCAGTATTTCCATGAAAGAAATATTTAGGCTGCATGGCATGCCTAAGGAGATCATATTTGACAGAGATACGAAATTTACTTCAAGCTTTTGGAAATCTTTGTTTGTTGGTTTTGAAACTAAATTGTTATTTAGTACAGCCTATCACCCTCAAATGGATGGAAAAACAGAGAGGGTAAACCAAGTGTTAGAGGAAATGTTGAGGATTCATGTAATGCATCAACCTAAGAAGTGGTAAGACTACCTACCACTAGTAGAGTTTTCCTACAACAATGTCTATCAAGAGTCATTGAATATGAGCCCTTTTGAGGCCCTCTATGGTAGACAGTGCAAGATTCCAATCAGCTAGGATAACCCAGTATACAGAATTACAATTGGGCTAGATATGATAAAAGAAATGGAACAACAAGTAGTTCATATAAAACAGAATATGAAAATAGCTCAGGATAGACAAAAAATCTATGCAGATAGAAAGAGGACTCCTAGAGAGTTCAAAACAAGTGATCATGTGTATCTCTGAGTTAAACCCGGGAAAATATCCTTGAGAATGGGAGCTTGTGCCAAGATGGCACCTCAATATTGTGGACCCTTTGAAATTTTGGATAGAGTGGGACCTGTAGCCTATAGATTAGCGCTTCCTCCCAAAGTGAAGGCACATAATGTTTTCCATTTTTCATTGTTGAAGAAATATGTACATGATTCTAATCATATAATTGATTGGTCTGTGATTTAGATGGAACCAAAGGGAGAATTCCTGCAAGAACCTCAATGCATAGACAGGAAGGAAACCCCACTCAGGAACAAAACCATTGCACGGGTCAAGGTGCAATGGAAACACTTTGGCCCAGATGAGGCTACATGGGAAATGGAGGATGCCATGAAACATGCATACCCACTTTTTCTTACTTATGTACATAAAGAGCACATCGGCAAATAGAACATCGAGGATGATGTTCCTCTAGGGGGGGGGATTATAATACCCATGTTTCCCCTAGTTTGTAAATATAACTATAACTTGTCAAAATACTGTGGCAAACTAAATATGTGTGAAGGATGGATTTGATTAACCTTTTGTTATAAAAGGTAATGTATGTATTTTTTTTTATTAATATAAAATGGATAGTATTTCATAACTGCTAAAAGGGAGGGTTTTCCAAGATAAACCGTGCTGCTATGGGAGAGATTGTGAGGGGAACCAGAAATGGTTGAGATGACCACCCCACCAAACCAATACCTTACCAGATTTAAGGGCTCAGACCCAGAACAGTCCTCTGACCCATAAATGAATTACCAGTTAGACTGGTAGCTGGAAGAGTCCTCCTTAGAGTGGAAATAAACCCTTTTGAGTAGCCTTGGGTAAGACTGATAACACAAAGAGAGAACCCTTGAAATGGTGGGGTTGTGGAGAAGAACACTTGCTGAGAGACTGCCCATATAGGAAACATAACAATAGGAGGGTCTACAATGTCCAAGAGGCTACCACAATCAATGATGTGGCTAGGAGCATAACACAAATTTATGCAACGTTGGAGAATAGAAAAGATTACCACCAAAATTCAGTGGTGGAGATGGAAGGTATGATTGCCACCCATCTAGTTTCCATTTTAATTGATCCTAGTTCTAATTTGAGTTATGTTTCCCCTCAAATAGTTGAGAAATGCAGTTTGCAACAAGTTAAACATGTTAAATCATGGTTGGTACAACTAGCCATTGATACCAAGAAAAAGGTAACAGCGGTAATACCATGATGCTAGTTCATTATGAGTGGATTACCCACCCAAGCAACCTTAAACGTACTCCCTTTAGGATATTATGACCTGTTGATTGTCATGGACTGGTTGGTTTCCCATAAAACCAAGTTGGATTGTTACAATAAAAATTTGGAGTGTGAAGATGAAGAAGGGGGAAAGGTAACCCTACAAGGGATTCAAAATCATGTCTCAATGAGACAAGTATCGACCCTTCAAGTGAAGAAGTATTGCAAAAAAGGATGTCCTTTATATGCAATACAAGTGTTAGACTCTATTGAGGAAAACAAACCAAGCCTAGAGGACCACCCCATACTAAGAGATTATAGAGGTGTTTCTAGAAGAGGTACCAGGTCTACCTCCAAGAAGAGATATTGACTTTTCAATAGAACTTGCACCAGAAGTGGTGTCAGTGTCTAGAACACCCTATAGAATGAGTACACCAGAGTTGGTTGAGCTTAAGCTACAGCTAAAGGAAATGATGGAAAAAGCATACATTCGGCCTAGTGTGTCTCCATCAGGAGAACCATCCTTGTTTGTGAAAAAGAAGAATGGCACACTTAGGTTGTGCACAGACTATAGGAAACTCAATAAGATGAACATAAAGAATAAGTATCCCTTGCCAAGGATCAATGACTTGTTTGACCAATTAAGGGGTGCTACAATTTTCTCCAAGATTGACTTGAGGTCTAGATACCATCAATTCTGAATTAAGGATGAAGACATCCACAAAATGACCTTTAGGACAAGATATTGTCACTATGAATTTGTGGTGGTGCCACTTGGGTTAACCAATGCACCAACCACTTTTATGTGCTTAATGAATAACGTACTCAGTAAGTTCTTGGACATATTTGTATTGGTTTTCATAGATGATATCCTAATATATTCTAAGAATAGGGAAGAGCATGAAGAACATCTCAAGCTAGTCCTTCAAGTACTAAGAGAACATCAACTCTATGCTAAGTTCAGTAAGTGTGACTTTTTCCAGAAACAAGTCCGTTACTTAGGCCATGTTATTTCTAAAGAAAGAGTGGCAGTTGATCCTGAAAAGATCAAAGCCATTATGGATTGGCCTACCCCAAAGGATGTATCTGATATCAGATCCTTTATGGGCCTAGTAGGATACTATAAGAGTTTCATAAAAGGATTTTCCAAAATTGGTTTCCCAATCACCTCCCTTCAGAAAAAGGGAGTTAAATTCATTTGGACATCAGAATGTGAAGAGAGATTCCAAGAGATGAAACACCTTTTAACCAATGCACATGTATTGAAGATTGCAGACCCAAACAAGGACTTCCTTGTGTGTACAAATGCCTACAAGGAAGAACTCGGAGGAGTCCTTATGCAAGAAGGACAGGTAATTTGCTATGAATCCATAAAATTGAATGAGCATGAAATAAATTAAGTGACCCACGATATAGAATTGGTCGCCATAGTACATGCTTTAAAAATGTGGAGGCATTACCTCCTGGGAAGAAGATTTGTGCTTATGACATACCATAGTGGGTTGAGGTATCTATTTGATCAACCAAAACTAAATGCTAGACAAGCTCGATGGATGTCTCTCCTTAGTGAGTTTGATTTTCAAATCAAACATATCAAAGGAAAATAAAATAGGGTGGTTGATTCCCTTAGAAGAATTATGAATTTGATTCACTTGGAATTTGTAAGCACCTGTGAAATGGATGCCAGGGAGAGAGTCAAAACTGCATAAGAAACAGATGCATTTTTCGAAACTGTAAAATCATACTTAGAACAAGAGCCCACAGGGATGAAGTACAAAGGTTATCAATTGTTGAATGATGGCATGCTAACTTACAAAGGTAGGTTGTATATTCTGAACTGTGATGACTTGAAAAGGTTCATGATGGATGAACTACACAAAGGACCATTTACTAGTCATCATGGTTATCAGAAGATGATCACATCCACTAGGAAACTATTATATTGGCCCAGAATGAATAGGGACATATGTGATTACTTGGTTAAATGTCTAGAATGTCAGCAGGTTAAGGCATAGCATCGGCATCTAGTAGGGTTGTTGCAGCCCCTACCAATCCTAGAATGGAAATGAGAAACCATCTGCTTGGATTTCATCATTGGATTACAAAAATCAGCCAAACAGAATGATGCCATCATGGTAGTTGTGGAAAAATTGATCCAGGATGCTCACTTCATTTATGTCAATTCAACTTGCAAGGCAATATATATTGCCATTATTTTCATGAAATAAATATTTAGGCTACATGGCATGCCTAAAGAGATCATATTTGACAGAGATACAAAATTTACTTCAAGCTTTTGGAAATCTTTTTTTGTTGGTCTTGAAACTAAATTGTTATTTAGTATAGCCTATCACCCTCAAATGGATGAAAATACAGAGAGGGTAAACCAAGGGTTTGAGGACATGTTGAGGATGCATGTAATGCATCAACCTAAGAAGTGGGAAGACTACCTACCACTGGTAGAGTTTGCCTACAACAATGGCTATCAAGAGTCATTGAATATGAGCCCTTTTGAGGCCCTCTATGGTAGACAGTGAAAGATTCCAATAAGCTAGGATAACCCATTAGATAGAATTACAATCGAGCCAGATATGATGAAAGAGATGGAACAACAAGTAGTTCAAATAAAACCGAATCTGAAAATAGCTCAGGATAGACAAAAAATCTATGCAGATAGAAAGAGGACTCCTAGAGAGTTCAAAACAGGGGATCATGTGTATCTCCGAGTTAGACCTAGGAAAAGTTCCTTGAGAATGGGAGCTTGCGCCAAGATGGCACCTCGGTATTGTGGACCCTTTGAAATTTTGGATAGAGTGGGACCTATAGCCTATAGATTAGTGCTTCCTCCCACAGTGAAGGAACATAATGTTTTTAATTTTTCATTATTGAAGAAATATGTACATGATTCTAATCATATAATTGATTGGTATGTGATTTAGGTGGAACCAAAGGGAGAATTCCTACAAGAACCTCAATGCATAATAGACAGGAAGAAAACCCCACTCGGGAACAGAACCATTGCATGGGTCAAGGTGCAATGGAAACACTTTGGCCAAGATGAGGTTGCATGGGAAATGGAGGATACCATGAAATATGAATACCCACTTTTGCTTACTTCTATACATACAGAGCATGTCGATAGATAGAACATCGAGGACGATGTTCCTCTAAGGGAGGGGGGATTATAATACCCTTGTTTTCCCCAGTTTGTAAATATAACTATAACTTGTCAAAATAATGTGGCAGAATAAATATGTGTGAATGATGGATTTGATTAACCTTTTGTTATAAAAGTTAATGTATGTATTTTTTTTTATTAATAGAAAATGGATAGTATTTCATAACTGCTGAAAGGGAGGGTTTTCCAAGATAGACCATGGTGCTATGAGAGATATGGTTAGGGGAACCAGAAATGGTTGAGATGACCCCCCCACCAAACCAATACCTTACTAGATTTAATGGCTCAGACCCAGAACAATCCTCTGACCCAGAAATGAATTACCAATCAGACTGGTAGCTGGAAGAGTCCTCCTCAGAGTGGAAATAAACCCTTTGGAGTAGCCTTGGGTAAGACTGATAACACAAAGAGAGAACCCTTGAAATGTTGCAATTGTGGAGAAGAACACTTCTTGAGAGACTGCCCATATATGAAACATAACAATAGGAGGGTCTACAACATCCAAGAGGCTACCACAATCAATGATGTGGCTAGGAGCATGCCACAAATTTATGAAACCTTGAAGAATAGACCAGATGACCACCAAGCTTTAGTGGTGGAGATTGACGGTATGATTTCCACCCATCTAATTTCCATTTTAATTGATCCTAGTTCTAATTTGAGTTATGTTTCCCCTCAAACGGTTGAGAAATGTAGTTTGAAATAAGTTAAACATGTTAAATCATGGTTGGTAAAACTAGCCATTGGAACCAAAAGAAAGGTAACAGAGGTAATACCATGATGTCAGTTCATTATGAGTGGATTACCCACCCAAGCAACCTTAAACATACTCCCTTTAAGATCTTATGACCCGTTGATTGGCATGGACTGGTTGGTTGCCCATAAAACCAAGTTGGACTATTACAATAAAACTTTGGAGTGTGAAGATGAAGAAGGGGGAAAGGTAACCCTACAAGGGATTCAAAATCATGTCTCGGTGAGACAAGTATCAGCCCTTCAAGTGAAGAAGTATTGCAGAAAAGGATGTCCTTTATATGCAATACAAGTGTTGGACTTTGTTGAGGAAAATAAACCAAGCCTAGAGGACCACCCCATATTAAGAGATTATAGAGGTGTTTCTAAAAGAGGTACCAGGTCTACCTCCAAGAAGAGATATTGACTTTTCAATAGAACTTGCACCAAGAGCGGTGCCAGTGTCTAGAACACCCTATAGAATGAGTACACCAGAGTTGGTTGAGTTGAAGCTACAGCTAAAGGAAATGTTGGAAAAAGGATACATTCGGCCTAGTGTATCTCCATGGGGAGCACCATCCTTGTTTGTGAAAAAGAAGGATGGCACACTTAGGTTGTGCACAGACTATAGGCAACTCAATAAGATGACCATAAAGAAGAAGTATCCCTTGCCAAGGATTGATGACTTGTTTGACCAATTAAGGGGTGCTACAATTTTCTCCAAGATTGACTTGAGGTTTGGATACCATCAAGTCTGAATTAAGGATGAAGACATCCACAAAATGACCTTTAGGACAAGATATTGTCACTATGAATTTGTGGTGGTGCCATTTGGGCTAACCAATGCACAAACCACTTTTATGTGCTTAATGAATAACATACTCAGTAAGTTCTTGGACATATTTTTATTGGTTTTCATAGATGATATCCTAATCTATTCTAAGAATACAGAAGAGCATGAAGAACATCTCAAGCTAGTGCTTCAAGTACTAAGAGAACATCAACTCTATGCTAAGTTCAGTAAGTGTGACTTTTTCCATAAACAAGTCCATTACTTAGGCCATGTTATTTCTGAAGAAGGAGTTGCATTTGATCCTGACAAGATCAAGGCCATTATGGATTGGCCTACCCCAAAGGATGTATCTGATATCAGATCCTTTATGGCCTAGTAGGATACTATAGGAGGTTCATAAAAGGATTTTCCAAGATTGGTTTCCCAATCACCTCCCTTCAGAAAAAGGGATTTAAATTCATTTGTACATCAGAATGTGAAGAGAGATTCCAAGAGTTGAAACACCATTTAAACAATGCACCTGTGCTGAAGATTGCAGACCCAAACAAGGACTTACTTGTGTGTACAAATTCCTACAAGGAAGGACTTGGAAAAGTCCTTATGCAAGAAGGACATGTAATTTGCTATGAATCCAGAAAATTGAATGAGCATGAAATCAATTATGTGACCCACGATCTAGAATTGGTTGCCATAGTACATGCTTTAAAAATGTGGAGGCATTACCTACTGGGTAGAATATTTGTGCTTATGACATACCATAGTGGGTTGAGGTATCTATTTGATCAACCAAAAATAAATTCTAGACAAGATCGATGGATGGCTCTCCTTAGTGAGTTTGATTTTGAAATCAAACATATCGAAGGAAAAGAAAATAGGGTGGTTGATGCCCTTAGTAGAATTATGAAAGTGATTCACTTGGCATTTGTAAGCACATGTGAAATGGATGTCAGGGAGAGAGTCAAAAGTGCACAAGAAACAAATGCATTTTTTGAAACTGTAAAATCATACTTAGAACAAGAGCCCACATGGCTGAAGTATGAAGGTTATCAATTATTGAATGATGGCATGCTAACTTACAAAGGTAGGTTGTATATTCTGAATTGTGATGACTTGAAAAGGTTCATGATGGATGAACTACACAAAGGACCACTTACTAGTCATCCTAGTTATCAGAAGATGATCACATCCACTACGAAACTATTCTATTGGCCCGAAATGAAGAGGGACATAGGTGATTACTTGGCTAAATGTCAAGAATGTCAGCAGGTTAAGGCAGAGCATCGACATCTAGCGGGGTTTATGCATCCCCTACCAATCCCATAATGGAAATGGGAAACCATCTGCATGGATTTCATCATAGGATTACCAAAATCAACCAAACGGAATGATGTCATCATGGTAGTTGTGGAAAAATTGAGCAAGGATGCTCACTTCATTTTTGTCAAGTCAACTTGCAAGGCAATATATATTTCCATTAGTTTCATGAAAGAAATATTTAGGCTGCATGGCATGCCTAAAGAGATCACATTTGACAGAGATACGAAATTTACTTCAAGATTTTGGAAATCTGTGTTTGTTGGTTTTGAAGCTAAATTGCTATTTAGTACAGCCCATCACCCTCAAATGGATGGACAGACAGAGAGGGTAAACCAAGTGTTAGAGGAAATGTTGAGGATGTATGTAATGCATCAACCTAAGAAGTGGTAAGACTACCTACCACTAGTAGAGTTTGCCTACAACAATGGCTATCAAGAGTCATTGAATATGAGCCCTTTTGAGGCCCTCTATGGTAGACAGTGCAAGATTCCAATCAGCTAGGATAACCCAATAGACAGAATTACAATCGGGCCAGATATGATGAAAGAAATGGAACAACAAGTAGTTCAGATAAAACAGAATCTAAAATTAGCTCAGGATAAACAGAAAATCTATGCAGATAGAAAGAGGACTCCCAAAGAGTTCAAAACAGGGTATCATGTGTATCTCCTAGTTAGACCCAGGAAAAGCTCCTTGAGAATGGGAGCTTGTGCCAAGATGGCACCTCGGTATTGTGGACCCTTTGAAATTTTGGATAGAGTGGGACCTGTAGCCTATAGATTAGCACTTCCTCCCACAGTGAAGGCACATAATGTTTTCCATTTTTTATTATTGAAGAAATATGTACATGATTCTAATCATATAATTGATTGGCCTATGATTTAGGTGGAACCAAAGGGAGAATTCCTGCAAGAACCTCAATGCATAATAGATAGGATGGAAACCCCACTCAGGAACAGAACCATTGCACGGGTCAAGGTGCAATGGAAACACTTTGGCTCAGATGAGGCTACATGGAAAATGGAGGATGTCATGAAACATGCATACCCACTTTTTCTTACTTATGTACATATAGAGCACGTCGGCAGATGGAACATCGAGGACGATGTTCCTCTAAGGGGGGGGGATTATAATACCCATGTTTCCCCCAGTTTGTAAATATAATTATAACTTGTCGAAATACCGTGGCAGACTAAATATGTGTGAATGATGGATTTGATTAACCTTTTGTTATAAAAGGTAATGTATGTATTTTTTGTTATTAATAGAAAATGGATAGTATTGCATAACTGTTGAAAGGGAGGGTTTTCCAAGATAGACCATGGTGTTATGAGAGAGATGGTGAGGGGAACTAGAAATGGTTGAGATGACCCCCCCACCAAACCAATACCTTACTGGATTTAACAGCTCAGACCCAAAACAGTCCTCTGACCCAGAAATGAATTACCAGTCAGACTGGTAGCTAGAAGAGTCCTCCTCAAGAGTTAATGAGGAGATGTGGAAGAGTACCCATCTGTAAGACTTCCAGACCTAACCATGAGCTGGGGATTCAGACCCATGCAACCTTTATGATGAAGGCAAGAAAAGAGGTACTTTGGGGGCAAAGGCATAGCTTCATGAAGAAGTAGAGTGGGTAGACCAATCTCAAGAAGAGAAAAGTGCGCATGCAGCTCTCTGGTTCGAAGGAGAACGGAGAAATAAGCTCGCTTTGGGCACAAGAAGTTGTTGGCATAGTTTTCATTTCAAGTTGATAAACAAGTCGGACAAGTGATTGTGGAAGTACTCATGTAGACCTCCTTGCTTGGTACAGAGAAAATTGGTTGCCAAGATCACGTGGGAGGAGGAGAGTAACCTATGTCCCTGACTATCCCTGAGCAATAAAAAAGAGTCTCTCTCAGAGCATCATGGTCTAGATCAAGGGTGGCCAGTTGTAAAGTTGTTTAGGAGTGGCTGTGCATATGGTTGGGTGGAAATAGGCACCCCTTTCAACAGTCACTTCATGAATTATGTTTTTCTAATAAGTATGTTCATACCCTGTGTATTGAAATGGAAATGATGATTGAATATATTTATATGTCTATGACTGAGTTTTGTATTTAATGATTAAGGTAGAAATATGTATTGTCTCTCTGTGAACCCATGATTTTGAATGGTCTTCTTCTTGCCTCATCTTAGCATCTAGAGAGCTATGGGATGTAAGTATGCAAGAGTGTCGGGGAAGGATTTACTGGGACGCTTAAGTCCTGTCGATCTCTAGAATCTATCTTCGTGGAAATACTAAGTTCAAACCCTATGGAAGGAGGGCGCCTCCTTCAAACCTTTCACTCGTGTGACCAAGGGCTCATGCTTGTTTCCTTAACCAACTTACGGCTAAGAGATTAGCGTGTAGCCCATGAGAGTTTTCGAAGGATCCATGTGACAAAGGTCTGAGAACCCTGCGCTAATACAAAAAGGAGATAATCCCTTCTGACTTCGAAACTCCGAGAGTTCGGAGCTCCAGAGTATTATGACCTTACCATTTATAAATTGGTCAAAGGAAATTGATTTTTACGATTACCGACAAGGTTGACTGGCACCTGGCGGTTTCCCTAACCATGGCAGATAGACCTGTCCCACCATTAAACCATGATCCGAGAGAATTTTGGAGTCCCCTTGGTCATTGGATCTACACCGAGGTAAGTCCAGCGAAGTCCTACTTCAAGAGAACAGAGATGTTATAGCACCAAAATCCCCGAACGTTGGAGTTACGAAGTGATGAGTGTCATGGATTTGGGGAGTTCGTTAAGAACCCCTCTTAACCGTTTGATCATCTAGTGGAGGGACTCATGTACAGTACTTCGGAGAAGTCCTACTTCGGGAGAGCGGAGAGGCCATGATGTTGAAACCTCCGAAGGTTGGAGCTGCAAAGTGACGAGGACCGCAGATCTAGGGACCCTTCAGGATCTCCCTTGACCGCTAGATCTAAACCATGGTCAGCCCGGCATTGACCACTATGGGAGCAAGGAGGAAACCACACTGCGAATTCCACGAACGTCGAAGTTACGAAGTAACGGAGGCCGTAGATCAAGGGATCTACATTGACACATCTCGACCTTGAGATCTAAGGGAATAAGGAGTCCATCAGTCCAGAGTGAAGTGGCACAATGGCATCGTCCAAGGTGACGTGGACCCACGATTGATGTGACACATGTCACATGGATTTGTACATCTCGCAGACCCTATGTGCCCATTAAAACATGACACATGTCACCCACTGTAGGGGCCATGTGTCATCTCTGCCTTGTCGCGTGTCACCCCTAGCACTTGCTTATTTGGTCCATTTGGCGAGTGGAGTAATCGAGACCCACCTGCCCGTGCCTCCACGTTTAGTATGTCCCCACATGCGAGGGTGGACCCTTCGAGAGTATGAAACTTCGAGACTCCGTAGGTTTGGGATGTAGTGTCATGGGTAAGTTGAAAGGCTCGAAGCCCGGTGCCATGTGGAGAGATTCTGGGATCCTTCGAGAGTTTGGGAATTCGGGACCCCAGAGGGCATGCATGATCCGGATTTTATGAGCAAAATGAAAAGAATGCAGATTATTAATAGATGCTTAACACAGAATAACAGAGTAAAATTGGTTTTCTATTCAATAAGGAAATAAGTTGAAACTATAAAATGTAGCAGAAAACAAGCTTGCTGGAATGGTGACAGCTTATCTCTAAGAAGAGATGTGACGGTTGCTCTCATTCACAAGAAGATGGTTACAATGATGCTCCGAAGGCCTTTTACAATAAACAGGAATGTCAAAAACCTTAGACATCCAAAAACCTAACCCTAGGAGATGAAGTGTCAAAAGTCATGTGGACCCCGTTTGAGTAAGTTAGTACATCAACTTCCCGGGGTCGTAACTTTTGCATACGATCTCTGTTTTAGGCGAACAATAACCCGTTGGAAAGGTATAATCGAGAAGAAAAATTTCCGACTGGGCCAAGTCAATGCCTTTAATATTCACTTGGGCCCCAAATCCCAAAAAAACATCGTTTAAGGCCTCAAAACGGCCCCGGAAGTTTGGAACTCGAAAAACTGCTAAAAACCTGCCAAGGTGGAAAATTGTTTTTCGAGCCAGTGGAATAATTGGGTGGCCACCGATATCCACCTAGATAAAGCCTTTCTCCTTATGAAGAAATGGTCTCTATTGCATTGAGTTCCCCCATCAGATGAGGAAATTTCTACTGAATTTTGCCCTGGGTGAGCCACTTGCCTTGGTGCAGGAGTTGCCCTGCTTTGACGAATCGATAAAGTTGGATCCTTTGTTGTTGAGTTCCCTTGATCTGTGTGTCCAGAATCTTATCACTGGATGCTTGTTGTATGCATTCGGGGTTGAGCTTTGTTGGTGTCAGTTGTTCTGCTACTTCTGAGGTGTCCAATAATGGTGGGAAATAAGGTCGAAGGAGATCCACGTTGAACATTGGGTGCGGGCCAAGGAAAGGAGGAATGTTGAGGTCAGAATCATTATCCACCATAGCCTTGGTGATGGTGTATGACCCATAATGGAGTGGGAAAAGCTTCCGATGGGGTCTTGTAAGGTGTTCTTTCTGCAAGTGCAACCAAACTTTTTCGCCCACCTGAAACTTATGTGGCACCCGATGTTGATCATGGCGTTGCTTGTACTTTTCATTGAACTTCTGTAGGATATCCTGAACCTGCTAGCGGATGTGTTGGATCCACTCAATGAACCGGGTGGCTTTGTCAGCTTCAGTTGGAGAAGGAGATGAGTCGGTCGAGGTGACCGCAAGGGGAAGTGAAACATCTATGGGACCCAATGGTTGGAATCCCAACCCCACCTTAAAGGGGTTGTGGTCGGTTGAGCTATGCAAGGCTCAGTTGTAGCTATGTTGGACATAGGGAATAATCACATCCCATGTGTGAGGGTGCTTGGAATTATACATGCGCAGAATATGCACAATCATTCAATTTACGACCTCAGTTTGGCCATCTTTCTAGGGGTGGAAGGTCGTGGATTTGGTGAGCTTGGTGTCCAATAGTGACCAGAGGCTCGACCAGAATGTGCTGAGAAATTGACTGTCTCGATCTGAGACAATGGTTTGTGGGATTCCAAAATGTACCCAGACTCGCTCAAAGAAGATCTTGGTAGTGGCCTCTGCTCTGATGCTCTTCTTGCAGCCAACCAAAATAGCCATCTTAGAAAAGCGATCAACAACCACAAAAACACATTCATTTCCTCGTTGGGTGCACAGGAGGCCCGACATGTAGTCCATTGAGATGGATTCCCATGACCTGTCAGGAGTAGGAAGAGGGGTGTATAGGCCTTGTTTCTTAGTGGTCGGTTTGGAAATAGTGCAGGCAGTGCAGGACTTGATATACTTGCTGACCTTGTGTCAAAGTTTTGTCTAGTAGAAATTTTTTTGTAGCATCGCCACTATATTTTCGACACTGAAGTGTCCTGCCACCCGATTGTAGTGGGATTCCCATATCAACTTCGCTCGCTCACTTGATGGAATGTAGATATGGCCCAAACGACACAACATCCCATCACGAAGATGGAAATTATCGACAACTACGTTTGCACCCAACATTTGGTAGTATCTCATAGAGTTGGGTCCATTCAGAGGTCTCATGGCCACAAGAGTCTAGCATCGTGGTGAGTGTCGCGAATGGCAGTTTGCTGAGGAAATCAATGATGCGGTTGGTGCTTCATGTTTTATACTTGATGTTGAGGTGGAATTGTTGCAAGTATGTGGACCACTTTTGATGGTGATCATTCTACAATTTCCCTTGTGTCTGCATGAACTACAGTGGCTTATGATCAGTGTGGATGATTGTCTCCTTCCCAAGAATGTAATGTCTCCACTTGCAGTAGGCTTGCACACTGGAGTACATTTCTTTGTCATAAGTAGGGTACTTACGGACAAAATATGATAGTGTATCACTATGATAGGCCATGGGGTGGCCATGTTGAGTGAGAACGACACCCACGGCATAGTCTGAATCATATGTATCGATCTCAAAGGGTTGTTGCAGGTATGGTAGTGAAAGTATTGGGGTTGAGCACAAGCACTACTTCAAATCATCAAACTCTTGTTGTTGGGATCGGCCCCACGCAAATTTCTCCTTACCACCACCCATGGTTATTTGGTTGGGGGGCCATGCAATATGGGAGAATCCCAACATGAACCTGCGGTAGAAATTGGCAAGGCCCAAGAAGCTCTGAAGTTCAGTGAATGTGGTTAGGGCTGGCTAGTCACAAAATACTTGGATATTGGTTGGATCCACATGTATGCCATGTTGATCAATGATGTATCCTATTTAATGGACCCTGTCCATGCCGAACAAGAATTTTTCCAAGTTGGCGTATATCTAGTGTTGTCGCAGGGTGTGCAGAACCTACTGAATATGCTTGCAAGTGTTCTGCCCAAGTCTTGTTGTAAATGAGTATTTCATCTAGATACACCACTACAAAATTATTGGCGAATGGTCACAGGGTATTTTCCATCATCCTCATGAAAGTGGTTGGATCATTTTCCAAACCAAAGGGCATGACCAACCATTCAAAAAGGCCTTCCTTTGACTTGAAGACGGTCTTCCATACATCTGTATGTTCTATTGGGACCTGTTGGTAGCCAGACTTCAGATCAATCTTACTGAAGTATTTGGCCCCAGTGAGTTGATCAAGGAGTTCGTCGATTCATGGAATCGGGTATCGATTTCTAACTGTGATTTTATTCAGAGCTAGATAATCAATGCAGAGTCGTCAGGTTCCATATTTCTTCTGTACCAACACAATTGGGCTCCCGCAAGGTGATGAGTTGGGACGGATGTTCCCCTTGTGGAGCAGTTCTTAGATATGTCGATTGATCTCCTCATTCTCTAATAGAGGGTGGAAATAGACTAGCCTTTTGGGAAATGGGGCATCAAGGCTCAGATCGATGGGGTGCTTGACCCGACAGTGCAGAGGTACCCTGATAGGTGAGGAGAAGATATCTGAGTATTCTTCCATGACCTTATCTACTTGCTTTTGTTGTGTGGAGAGGTCTGCTACAGAGACCCTAGATGTGGTTGTGATATTTCGCTCATTCTAAGAGCGAATCATGAAGAAAACAAACTTCCCCATATGAGAGATGACCTTCTTGCATCGTGTGGCAGAGATCAAGGAAATAGCACTAGGTGGGACTGCCTTGGCTATCCTGTACAATTTCTTGTTCAAAGTAATAATAACACTATGAGGCCTAGACTCATATACAGCATGAAGTTTTCATAAATAAGGTTGGCCCAAAATAACATCACAAAATTTGAGAGGAGAAACATCACACAATACCTCGTCTTTGAAGGGCTTGATGTCCTATGACAGTCAACAGTGAGATCGGAAGAGCGGTTCAGCAGGAATGCCGAGACCGATCTCG